>DWAE01000575.1:0-14822 GCA_018237945.1 Heliconius sapho
TTACGACACCACCAGTACCAGGATGATCCTATTCTAGGCCGGGATCACACGGCCAGATACAGTTTAATATATATTTTTTAAAATACCAATTTATATCTGCTTCCAATTTATCTTGTATTACAATAATATGTATGTATCACAATAATAATATACTTTCAATAATACATACATATATTCGCTATAGTTATTTAAATAAAAACATACTCTTCCATATGTTTCAACGTTTACAAGAAGTTTTGTTCGTATTTATTTTCCATTACAGTATAAAGCTCCAGTGAAAGTTTGACCTTTTGTTTTGTAGATCGTGTCTTATTTATAGACAGTATGTATCTACAATGAAAGCGAATCCACAGACTTGTAAATTAGCCTTTGCTTTCAAAGGCTATGTTTTTGTGTATTAATTTGTTCGCTTTGTGTTTTTCTAAACTGATTATTATTAATAAGTTAATTACCTTTGGTTAGATCTCTTTAGTATTAATATATACATAAATCATTATAATAAAAATAGTAGTTTGTCTTTTGCAGAGTATACTAAACATATTATGTATACACTAACATTACTCAGCACAATAACAAATTAAATTAACAATTAAAAATCTTAATTTCTCTTAATAGTTAAGCTATAAATTATATTTTTTACATTATTAGAAATAAAAACTAGAAGCTTAGTAACCAACCGGTCATATATTTTCACTATGACAACAAATTTTACGTTTGATTGCAGTATATTCACTATTGAAACCACAATGTTTGTTATTCTACTTTATTGCACTCGTATATCCCAAAATACAATCGATCGTACTCTTACTACGCAATATTGTATGCTTCAATTTCGATGTGAGCTAGTTTTTTTATGGTGGCGGAACTCAACACTGCGCTTTGTCGTCATTTCGTTTCGTTATCATATTAAATATTTTATTGCCTCGAATGGTAATTGAACCCACAACCGGTCACGTTTACAGTCGCACGCACCCTTACGCTTACGCCTTACTATTGGCCTTATTTTATGTAATATTTTTATTATAATTGTGTCGTATATTATAAAATGGAAAGAAATTGGTTAGTGTTTTTACTTTTAAAACAATTTTAGCAATACATAGAGTAGGTAAATAATATAATGCACAATTTCTCTAAATAAGTAAACAGCGGAGAATGAAGTGATTTGTAGCTATTCTCTAGAGAATCAATCCACAACAAATGAAAGACATATTTCAATGCCCTATCTTGAACTTTTGATAATGACTTTTTACTCTTATTGAACTAGTGATATCTATCCCATTGAGTATAGACTACAAATTCAACTACTTAACAAAGCCTTGTTGTGTGTTATTTTTTAATTAATTTTGCATAATAAATGCATTTTTTTTAGGTAAACTGGTAGCCAAACAATATTAAAATGCGACCTTGCTTCTGAGATCGTAATTGTTGAGGAAAATTGTAGGAAACAAAGGAAAATGTCAAAGCCACTGTAAAAGATGTTATAAATTTGCTCGAATAAATACTTTACGAGGGTCATTTAATACTGTTCAAAGGTCCTGCCCTTAGGGCGACATAATTTTAGATATTTACTATAAACGAGATATTTATATAAATAACTAATTATATTTCAAGTATTTTAATAGTTGTTATATGCTTATAATGTGGATCGTATACAAAGAAATATATTGTAAATTTCTTGTGTGAACCTGTAGTCAGAATGAAGCCTGTGTTGGTAATGACACAAGAAGCAGCGTTGAGCTGCGCCAATTAACACGCATGAAGCTAAAAACAAAATACAAATACCATCCCAAAGATTCGTTTTATATAATTTATACGATTTAATTTCATTTTATATAAACATTGATAGTAGGAAAATGCGTTTTTAATTATCTTTTCCCCTAACACGCAAAATTATAATCCTATTGTCCATAAATTGTAAACATTACGTTTAATGGATTAAAGTTAATTACACCCCGTCTCATATAAATAAGGCTGTGTCGCGTGCCTATACATACTTGAGCGTGACCACAACGAGTTCTGGGAATGTTTATGATTCGGGCCTAAAATTGTCACAAAGCTAAGGCAAAGATCAGCAATCAGCTCTGCCATACGAAATTTTTGGGCGGAGAACGGAGAAATAGAACAGAGTATGAATTACATTAGGTCTTATCTCATCCGAGATAAAGCGTGAAGTTGAATACAAAATACGAAACTGTTATTATAACAGATTCGTTATATATATAATTTCTATGTTAAAATTGTCCTTTGTATAAACTTTGTTTTTAATTTTCTTTTCCACTTAACACGAAAATTACAATCCAATCCATATATTTTTCTGTATGTTTTGTTTGAATATAATATATTTATAAACATTATGTTTATTATTTAATGATATATGTTTATTACCAGGCCAGTCGTAGCTCAGGGGCATAAACGTGCGACGGTAAACGACAGGTTGTGGGTTCGATTCCCACTTAGCTCCTGCAGCGTGGCGTTGAATGGAAAAAAAAATTACACCACATTACATATAGTACAAGTTATGTCGCGTGCCTCTCCATAGGTGAGACGGTAAATAGCGTCGATGTTCGTGCGGTCGGTCGTCTTTAGCCGCAATTTGTCTACGCTATGCTGACCTAGTTGGTCTGATGCAAGCGCTCAAATCGTATCCCATAAGTTTTGGGTGACATGAATTTTAGTTTCTTACACTCTAAAATCATATTTGTGTTTTTACATTCGTAATTCGTAAATTATTTTTAAATATTTTAAATAACAAAAAACAGCATTACCTTGATAATTCTTGTAATTATACCCATATTCACATTTTTAATAGTTTCTTAGTTTAAATTTTTCTAAATATAATTGTTCCAATTGATGACATTTTTTATATATTATCCACAATTTTTTCTATTACAATTATTACTAATTACAATTATTAATATAATTAAGAAACATTTATTATCGTCCCAATATTATAAACGTGAACGTAAGTCTGTTTGTTACGCATTCACGTCATAACTACTAAAACGATTAATATTAATCTTTGTGAACATATTATATATATCCTTTGGCTATAATATAAAAATAAATTTAAGCGAGCGAAGCCGCGTTTGAGTCTCTAATAAATATCTAATTTTATAAAGGAATCTCACATTTGATGATTATATCGCGTGTTGTCATTACAATTTTTGCTCTCCGTTCTGGTATCGTTGAAGCTGTGTCGTAATTACTTGCTCTTCATTCAGTTCCTCTGTTATGCCGTACACCTAATTTCGTATATGTGCCGCTATGCGTAGCTTTTGAATTTAGAATAATTATACTTCTTACTTTTACATACAAATGGTTTGTTAAAATAAATTGCAATTAGAAAAAAGTACATTAGTAATTATTATTTCTAATTTACATACATACATATGTATAGACTTATAGAGGCTGTCATGGCGCAGTGGCATAAGCATGGGGCGTGAAACGCGAGGTTGTAGGCTCAATTTCCAATTGAGGGAATTCTCTAGTAACAAGGTAAAGAGCGGCGGTTAACTCCGCTACTCAACTCGTAATTAATGCCTTGAAAATTCGGGGGAAAGTAGAGAACTAGATATACGTATGAAATGAAGGTTTAAAGTTATTATCATATATATTTTCAAATATTAATAAAATATCAAAGATATATAGCATAATAATTATTATTATAATAACAAATTAGACTGCTGAGAGGCTTATTTGGCATACACATTTGGATATAACATTTTACAATCGGCTTTTATTACCATAGTTTTTTAGCAAGCACTGCGCAGGCATGCACGGTCTAATGAGGGCGTTGACATAGTTGGCTCGTACCATTTTAAAATTGCCAAGTAAAAAAGAAGTTTTAATCTGTTTGGGATTTTCTAGTCCAATGCCCATGCAGCTTAGCAGTGAAGCTTTATATAATACTCGAATAACACGAGCGAAACCGCCCGCGGCTTTGCCCGCTTCAACTACTGAATTATTTATTTAATGCACTAAATTACGTTCCTGTTTTATGTAATGTATGTTTGCAGTGCTCTTAAGATTTTTAATGGGAATATTATTTAGGGTTGCATTTTCGTAATTCATATAAAGATATTCAATTGTTTAAAAAAAATGATTTATGCTTATAATAGCATCTTAACTCATCGGAATCTGTTCCTGGAAGATTTATTAGAAAAATAAAATTGTTATTAGGGGCATTTAAAAATGTAATAAAATCCAAAATAATTATTTTAAAAAATTTTGTCAGTTGTCCGTCATCTTAGCTTTCGAGGCCATGGTGGCACAGGGGCACAAGCGTTTGACTTCAAACGTTACGATTTAGGGTTCGAACTTTACTTAGGGTGTTGAATTATCATTTATTAATATTTTCATTTCTTCGCTCTGGTAACAAGGCGAAACGTCACATTAAGTGTCTTAAAAATAGCTTCCCTCTGCCAATCCTGCTACATGCAGGATACAGCGTCAAGCAGAAAAAGAAAGGAAACAAGCTTGTAATGGTTAAGTACCATCTGTCATTAAAGCTTACTGTCAGCTAGGATTAATATTTTCTTTGCTGACCATTTACTTGTATGAGGCTTCAGTCAGTGACCACATCGGAAGTAGGCGGTGCGTAAGTATCAGATGGTCGCTCAAGTGGAAACACAATAATATCTCATGAGCCCCAAACTTCAACACTAAAATTGTACAAAGTAATTTTATTTACTTTGATGTTTTTTAACAAAACTTTTTTCTTTTTAATTTTCTTGTATTTCTACTAATTTCCAAGTGGAACATAGATTTATATTATAATGCTCTACTGTTTGGCTATCTAGAGACATTGCGTGTTACATAAAGGAAGTCAACGTTATGCTTTGATTGATTGAAATCGAGGGAACGCCTATAACATTATTTATAAATATTAATGAGTGCGATTGCAACCCACAAATAAAAAAGTAATGAATACGAATTCTAACAATTCATATTCATGTTAAATTAAGTAACCTCTATAAACTTTATTAATCTATCAGAAATTCAAAAATATACAAGAAATAATGTTTTTAAAAACTAAATCTGTATAAATGGGCAAATCAAGTCCACAGTACTTGACTGTGAAATTAGTACAGCACAAAGGGAGTGGTTACATATCCTCGTGCTTCCGAAAGTATGCCAGGAACAGGTTTGATGCAAGTTTAAAGTATAATCGCAGCTGAGCGAGTGCAGTGTATGCGGTGTCGGGTTTTTATTTGATTTTACAGTCCAATATTTACTTTGCTTCTGGCGTGTATAAATACAACTTTAAATACCTTTATTTATCAGTATTAATATAAAAATAACATACCTAACTGAAAGGAAATTATTGGTGTGTATGTATGTATATATGCAAATATTAGCAGGTATGTCTTTGCTTAGTCTTAAATTCTTTTTGATAAGCTTCGTAATATAAACCAAGTCTCAACTATTTATATTTTGAATGCAGATAAAGCGAGGAACAAATAAAACTTAAATAAAAACATCCTAATTAACAAGTTCTCGTGGCTGTCGCACAATATCGTAAGTAGTGGAACTATCTTCTACGAGCCCTGTCTAAAATATAGATAAAAAGAAAATGTCATCATTATCAATAAAGAATGAAAAGAAACAAGACCTAGAAAGATAAAATATTGATGTAAATCAATGTTACCCTGCGGTACATTAAGTATATCAGAGTTGCCAGCTCGGGAGTTACTTCCTTGTTACGCGGCGTAAGTGGAACGACCGTTCCGGCGTAAAACTAAACTGTCTCATTTAATTTAATCATACTAATTGTAGAATGAAACGCACAACACCACGCCTTTTGCGTGCCAACGATTTGGCACTGATTTTATTTAATATACATAATTTCTTAAATGACGTTGGCTATTCTTAGTTAACTATGACCTACATATTATATACGGCGGGGTATGTATTTTACATTTATGTATTGCTTGCTTTGTACAGTAGGTTTTTGGATTTCAGTGAAAGTTTTTTTTTGTATATACAAAATTGTATTTTCAGTGTCGCAACTCACGTGAATGCAGAAAGCCCAAAAACCGTCGTGCATTCCAGAGTTGATCATCTTTTAATTTCCCCACGACGCTATAGCTTGATATTTGTGTGCTATTTGCTGTTTTTGTTAAATGGATAGGATCTATTAAAATTAAGCAAATTGTCTTTAAAATTAATGTTCATAAGTATCCTAGCATATATAGTAGTTTACAAAAATACAACTTACCAAATTTTTTGCTAAAAGTATCTACTCGACGTATATATTAAGACTGAGATCAGGTTAGTACTACATTCATAAAACGTATTCACGTATACAATTAAACAAACAAACTAAAACTTAATCGTGGCTCAAATTCGTATCTGTTTTATTTTATTTAATCACTCGAAAACGACCATATTGTACGTAGTTTGTTGACGTTTTTACAGTTTTGTTGCTTATGTTTCATGTTACAGGGTGAGATGCTCATCGCGGTATGACGTCAGCGAACCAAGCTGTTAGACACTTGGTCCGTGGGCGGAGTACGGCTTTTGTTTTAAGTCACGTAAGCGAATTAAATATTTTATGAATAAAAATTAATTTTGAAATAGAAAAAAAAATACATTAAATAAGAACATTTTATATCTTTATATCTTCTAGTAACCGAGATTTAGAGCAAACATTATAATTTTATAACGACACTATGTGATAGAAATAATATCACAAAATATAAATATAGTATTCTCAACGCAGGCCTAGCTTAGTTTAGCTAAGCTTGTTAATATTCTGCAATGATGGTATATTGGCCCTGACGCAATTACAGTTGGTCCTATGTCGGTTGGGTCGATCTTATCTTTTTAACTACATGTAGTGCTTAGAATTGTAAATTAATGTCGTTTTGCGATGGATTGAACTTATAATACGATCAAATTGAGCAGAAATGTCGTGACCTAAATGTTATTAATTCATACAATTTATTTATTTTTATTAATAATACATTTATAAAAAAGCGTATTATTCATTTGAGTATTTTTTTGTTTCTAAAGGCCGACTGGTACTGGAAAAATGAAGTAAACAAATGGTAAAAAAATAACTAAAATAAATTTTATGAGCGTCATTAGTATTCTATGTGCGATTCAACCATTTCAAAAATGAAAATATAATAAATTCACATTATATTTACGATTTAAACAAACAATAAATCTTCGCTCGTGGCACATTCAATGTTTTTTACTACACATATCGTAAAATAGTAATACATACAAATAAGATAACAAACGAAATAAAATATTATGAAATGATAAGAACCAGATCTGTGTTTTTGTGTATTTAATGTAGTTTGTCGAACCGAGACGAATCGTGACACGTGCTCACTCTAACGTATTAGGAATGTAGAGTCAGAATGTGAATGAAAAATTACATATTAACGAAAACGTCCATTACAATACAAATCCACACCAGGCTACATACAATGGGTGCACTCAGGCTTCACACAAGTTGCGGCCTGAGGTATGCCAGTGATATTGGTCTCGCCGGAAATTGACAAAAAAGTTTGTAATATATCAGTGTGTGTCAGAATGAAATTATATCATCCTGGATGGGGATCCGCACTTACAATTTTGCAATTTATATTATTGTAGCGGTCACTGCTTCATTGTTTAAGTGCCCTGTTGAGCGTGGAAACTTGGGTTCAAGCTCACAGTGCCTACATACATACATAAATTTCTTCGCCCACTATCTAAATTTATTTTTATTGTAAGTTACTTAGTTTAAGTGTAATGTTCAGAACTTACAACGCATAAAAATAACATAGGTATATTTGTTTAACTTCACAATGTACCCCGCAGATAGCACAGGCAGAGCAAGTGCTAACACTCTCCTTCCCACACTTTGAGATGTTGCGTGTTAAGTGGCAGAACTCAACACCCCGCTTTGCTTCGGTACCAGAACAAACATAAAAAATAAATCAGCTTCACGCTGTATCCCGCACACAGCAGGGTAGGCAGAGGGAACCTAGTTAAGACACTCCGTTCCCCACTTTCTGCCGAATCCTGGAGGCATTGCATGTTGGGTGTCAGAACTCAACACCACGTTTTGTTTCGGTACCAGAACGAGGAAATAAAATGAGTATAGGAATCGAACGCACAACCTGTCGCTTTTACAATTACACGTTTGTTTCCCTGTGCCAGGACTGGCCTCATCTTTAAACTGCTGAATTATTTAAATGCTGTTGCATTGTTGGAAATCCATCACGTTTTTATACAATCACTTCGCATTCAGCGACGTTTTACTGTCTTTCCAAAATTGGTCTCCAATTATCCTTCGCATCTTTCCAGTTTTAGTCGTGTTTGTTTATTTCTTCGTACACCTAAAATGACGTCATGCCGCGTCCGCATCGCTACGAGCTTGTGTTCCGACCGTGTCAAGTCCGCAAATAAACGTGTGATGCAACTAACTCAAAAGTCCATGTCTCATAAACTTTTAATAGTATTAATGACGAAAATAGGTCAAATTTTGATTGTAACAGAGTCGACTCGTAGCGCAGTGGCATAAAGTGTGACCGTAGACGCGACTGCTTGTTGGTTCGATCCCCACTCGAAGGAATCAAATATTTATTTAAATTTATATTTTATTTTTCTCGCTCTGGTGTCGAGGCAAAGCGCGCTCCGCCACCCAACACGCAATGCCTCCAGAATTCGACGGGAAGTAGGGAACGGAGTGTCATGCTGTAGGTTCCCTTTGCCTACCCTGCTGTGTGCGTGATACAGCGTGAAGCTGACTTTTTGATTGTAAAATTTGTTTTAGAGAACTTAAATAAGCGATTTCATGAGACATACGATGACTATACATATTGTGTATGTATTTATGTAACCCACATTTGTAGAGTTGTGAACGTTTTTGTCACTTGTCTTTTTAGATAGCAATGAGGATTTGAATACATTAAGATAACTCGCAAGGTCGCGTTGGTCTTATTGTTGCGACGTGTACACACGATGTGCAGTCGACTCTTTTTCTGATAAAATTATTTATAATATAAATATGTCCATTTATAATATTTACGATATTAAATGTAAAACAGAATCTATAGGTTACTGTAAAATACTAAGGAAGTTTCCCGTTTCGCTTATACCCCTGCGGCTTTCGAAGCGTGTTGATATACACTAGGTTTACGGCACTTGCTTCAATACACGCCTTATACGGCCACGCGTAGCACAGGTAGCTGAGATTGTATTTATTACAGCAATTAAAACTAAACTGACTCGTTGTACGTACGAACTTTAGACTTTAACATCTATATAAATAAAAATTTAGTATAAACATGTGATATAGTTATATTTATATAACTTCTAATCACAATATATTCATTAAACGTTTTTGATTTTACGTAGGGTTTGAATTGGGGTGAATTTTAGTCGAAGTTCACACTCTGGCGCGCAAGCCACCAATATGAAACTTATTCTTTCCAAATTGATATGAATGAAAATAAATATATTTAGTTTTAATTATAAATTAAAGATCTCATCTTCATATTTTTTACATCGATAAAAGTATTGAACATTTGTACGTACTCAAGTAACTTTTCAGAATTAAGCGACATTAGCGAATGATATAAAATTTGCATAACCTGTTTCATTTCGCGGTCAGTGCCATAACGCAGTTGGATTGGCGCCACAAACACCGTGAAATCGTAACCTATGCTATCATTTTAAAGTACGCTTCAAAGGTCATATCGACATGATTGTTGTATATTTAAACGTTATATACCGTTTTAACGTATATTTCAGTTTAAATTTAATATAATATATATGATATTTACATTTCTTTTACGATGTTTTGTATGTATTCGTACTTTTGTACGAGTTATCGTTATAGTTTCAGCATATTATGCGATCATTTATATTTATGTTTTTTACAGTAGCAATCACTTTCATTTCAATTTTAATATTAACTTACTTTTTTTATGCCTAAATGAAAAATTGTTTATAAATTTTATAATTGCTTTTCTTTAAATTATGTATATACGACTGATGAAGCGTCGCAGGAATTTCTTGTAATTAGATACCGTAGAAGTAGCTTTGTCGTGTCTGTAAATTGCATTAGATTAAATCTGATTTGATTATTATGAACTAGTAATATATCAAGATTTAAATATTTCTATAATAATCATAAATACAGCAATAGTAATACATTTTGTATGTATAATGGTAAATAGTAACGAACCGAAAACGAACTATCGAACCAGCTCTACATACGAAAATTAGCCTTTTTTTCATCTTCCCGTACTGAAAACAAAGTTGACAGAAAAAAGAAAATGTCAAACACTTTGTTTTTCTCATTCTGCATAAGTTGGTGACATCGCTTTGTTAGTTATATATAATTTAGAATCAATCGGTGTTCATATAAATAGCAATAATGTAGAATTGTAGCCTAGATAGATCTCTATATTATTGCAGCATAGCGCGGTATTGAGTTCCGCGAGTTCCGGAAATCTGCGGAAAATGGAGAACGGAATGTCTTAACACTATGTTACCCCTGCCTACCCTGCTTCAAGCTTCACGTAGTATTCTGCACAAAGCAGGATACTACGTGAAGCTTAAAACATACATTTATTTATATCATACTAAAGTAATTATATATAAGTAATTATAACTTAATGGAATATTTTAATCCAATATTCTTCCATTACCGACTGATTCCCCTCGCGAGTTGCTAACATATACCTACGTTATGTTCCATCATCATTATTTCATAGCACCGTTTCTACTTTAAAAAATTATTATGCCTTCTTTTAGAGTTTTAAAATATGAGACGCCGCTACGCAATTATAACTGTGGTTGCGGTCACAAACTACAATTACGTTAAGAGTTTAATTTATGGTTAATGTATGTATATATCAAGCGTATAGTGTGTACGAGTGCTCTTGCACGAGACAAATGACATTCGGTCACATTGTACAGTTCTTAATGACTCTATGTGACATTTTCACAAGGTTTCCTCTTTTTGAATGGAATTTTATTGAATTGTTTTAGTCTGTTAAAGAAATCAAATATGGCTATAATATCGAATAGTAACTTACATATTTGACGATTTTTAGCACATTTATGTATATTTATATTTTTAATATTTGCTAAAGATAATGTGCGACATTGTTATTTTTCTACTAGTAAATTAATTTAAAAGAAAAAATAAAAAAATAAAGTCGAACCGTGATTCAATGAATAAATTAAAAACAAGTTGTACTCGACTCTACATTGCAATAAAAATATCTTCACCAGCAATTGTATAGAAGTAAAAACAGTTGAATTGCTCACATTCTATAGTGTAAAACGTTAGAATGTGCCTCTATGGTCAACGCACTTAGTTTGTGCGGCGTCAGCTAATAGTCCAGATAGATCGTGGGAAGGTTCCGGTTATTGTTTACTGAACATTGAACCATCGTCTGTTCCCACTAGATAGAAATCTGTAGCCTACATCTGCGCCGTAACGCATAATATGATATGATGTGGGTAGATCGATAATGTTAATCGGATTAGAATTTATTAAGGAACTGTGTTTGGTAAAATTTGATGCAATCACTTTGGTTTGAAAACTAGAGGTTAGACACTTTTACTTTCCGCTGTATTTTTGAGATATTGAGTGTTAAATGGCGACACTCAACGCCGCGTTTCCTCTACCGGAGCTATGAAAATGAAATAATTCTTGAGTGCGCATAGAAATGCACAACCATCGCGTTTTCAGTCACACGTTTTCACTGCGCTATACGTGAACGAACAATTTTTTATGTGATGATAACAAATATTTAATATGAAAAAGAACCTTCAGTATTTTTTGTACCTTTGAACAATAAAATCAATGAAGCATATTTTATTACTAACGAACCTACATGGTCAGTACATGGTATTGAAAATAATTTCTATTCAAAGACTATGACCAGATTTTATAAGTAAACATAATATCATCACTGTTAATAACCTACATTAGTTGTATGCATTAGTAAAATCTGCAGGAAGCTAAATATAAATATGCAATCAAGTCTGAAATTACTTCTAAGAAAGAGATTACGCAAATATTGCACACGTTCAAATTATGGATTCTGATTAATTTTGATAAAATATTTAAAAATATAATATATTTGGAAAGATAGGACTATAAATACTATAGTTGTGAGTTCGATTTGTAACGAGTTTCCGTGATTTTATATAAAAAATGTGTATATTCATATAAATAAAAGACAATGTAACTCTTGTCTTCACTTCTTTGTTCACTAAGATAAGGAATAATTAAAAAAAAATGCTATTATATTCTGTGATATGGATATGGTGCTAAAATTATCTAACAAAAAAATATGAGACTACGGTAAAAGAACGTTATAAAACATTATAGAGTCAAAGACATTCATTTTAAGAAGTTAATGTTAAGAATAAAAAAGTATCTTCATCTAGCGTTAAGATTCTCCGTTCCCCAATTTCTGCGCCGTGTTTGTCTTGTTACCAGAGCGAGAAAATAAAATAATTTATTTCTTCGAGTGGGATTCGAACCAGAACCATCCGTCGTGTTTACAGCCAGACATTCTCTGTGCCGCTGCGACAAGACAATCTCAAGTTTATACTAAAGTTAAAATATATCTTAATTTTCATAATATTTTAACACTTTGTTACATACGTGGAATTTTTGACTACCGTTGTCTTTCGTCATTAGTCGTACAGTGACATTTCCTATTTTTATTTCTCACACTAGAGAAAGACGTTGTAATTATTACGACACATTTTTTTTCTAGCAGTGTATACGTACTTGGAGGTTATTTTTGATATGATATGTTATTTTTATAATTTGTATTTTTTTAATTGTAGCTAACATTTTTAGTTTGAACTTTGATTAGTTGTAAATATTTTACTAAAATTTTACTAATTGATTTCGTCATCGTCATCGTCAAAAAATAATAGTCAAAAAGTATGAAACAAAATATTTTAGGAACAAAAAGCTTTTCAACGTACTTTGACATTATCCTTTGAAATTTCGAAGATTGATTTTGTGGAAAAATTTAAGTCACGCTTGTATTATAAATCCGAAAATAACTCAGTCTATATGTTTGTGACGCAACCGTGTTCGTTGTTGTAAGGAAATACTATACTATACTAGCTTCACGCTTTATCCCTAGCGGGGTAGTTAAAGAGAACGGAGCGCCAAACGCTACGGTCTCTATATATCTCTTTCGCGTCGTCCACTGTCTTCAACCTCTTCATACATGCCCTCCGGGGGGTTTTCATGCTTCTTACGCGACCTTCCTCCAGTATCCTTGATACTGTGTTTTCGAAGGTATCCCCCTACCTCTTTTACTTTTCCATCAAAAATATTTTTTGCCATTCTCTTATCACTCATTCGTTCGACGTGCCCAAACCAGCTGAGCACGTTCTTCGCGCAGTTTCGTTCAAATCACCACATATTATTAATTTTTCACTCTCTCTACCTAGAATTTCCCTGATACTCTCCCAAAACTTCTTGAGTTCGCCTAAACTAGCAAATAAATATTACATAATAAACAACACAATGTAAATAAATAGATGGCAATTATTTCATATCACAAAATATAAATTAATATAATTCCTCGTAATGGACACGAAGTTGTAAAACTTTATGAGTTTCCTAGGGCACAGTATCTAATAATTAAATAATGTTTAGTATCTGTTCATTAGCGAAGAGGTGGCTATTGCGACGTAAACAGATTTAACAAACGCTGTTTTCTTATGCTAAATTGTTCTTGAAACTTTCAATAAAGCTAATTGATTAGAAGCTCTATGTTGATTAGAAATGACTATAATGAAGTCATATAAAGAAGTGTTGTGGCTATATTAATGTGTTTTTGCTTAAAAAAAGGTAGAGCCTTTTAAAGCTTTAGCCAACCATAGAGATTAGGTTACTTATTGCTTTCTCTGCTCATGATCATTATATACCATATAACACTTTCGACCGAATTTCGTGTTATTTTTGTAATCGAATTGTATGTTAAACGGAAACGGAACTCAACGCTGTGCTTTTGTCCTGGTAACAAAACAAAAAATTGAAAATATTCTTAGCTACTAATTTATTCTCCCGTGTGGAAATCGAACTCACAACCGTCGCGTTACAGTCACGCTTGTGCCCCTGCGACACGACGGAGGCCGTCGTAACTCGGACCGAATTTAATAGGCATTAAATTAGGTTCGAGGCAGACACATTAATCCTTGTTCTTTCATAGCAATTCTTCATAAAAATATTAACTGAATATTATTATTTTATACTTATTTTAATATATTTGTATGTCAAATTATTATTATTAGATACTATAAACCTTCGCAGCTGCTGTAAAATCTCTCATGACCCAAATGTAGGCACTTTCTACTCGTATACAAAACCTAATGGATCTAAGTGTATTCCATCGGAGGCTGTGCAGGTAGGTACCTGTCGACGGTGATCGATTGAGTTTTGTTAGATGAAAGTCTAAAAGCATCTTCGAGAATACGCAGTTTTTGCGTACGTTTCGCTCTACGTTTCATCTTGTTAGAGCTAGTTTTTCTTGTATTATAATTATGAAGGTAGAAATTAATTGAATATAGTATAGTATCATAAAGTATAGTATCATTAAATGTACATTAATTATAAATTATATCTTTTGTAATATGAAAAATTTAAAACAACATAACAATTTAAATAAAAACAGCTTCACACTGTACCACTGTTCCGCACGAAGCAGAGTAGGCAAAGATAACCTAGTGTTAAGGCCCTCCGTTCCTCACTTGATATATAGGTACTTTTTTTTCTATACAAACTTTCAACCCCTATTTCATCCCTTTAGAGTTAAAATTTTTCAAAATCC
>DWAE01000576.1:0-14817 GCA_018237945.1 Heliconius sapho
GCCTACCCTGCTGTGTGCGGGATATAGCGTGAAGCTAATTTAATTTTTAATTTATTTAAGTAATAAGTTTATGTATGAAAGTTAAAAACTTTAAGTTTTCTATGGATGGAGATTTTTTTCTATATTAGTATATTAAACTCACTAACACTAATGGCTGAATCATTAATTATCTTTTTATTGTTTATATATTATATTTTCTATAGTTTTTGTTATGTAAAGCAATAATATATAAAACGTTGGACACAAAGGTTAACCATATTGCCCCTCTCACCTGATATTACATTACGTGGGGTGGTAGTCGTGTCTATTACGAACGTATTCGATATATCATCATTCCATTTATTGGTGATATTTTAGCATTTTAAACACTTCATTTTCCAGATGCCATTCGAAACATCATTCGAAACATTATGTATTGAGAATCGGAACATAACGCCGCGCTTTGTCTTATATCAAAAAGAGCTTTGTCTAATTGAATGGAATTAACAATAATATATTCCCCTGAATAGGAATTAAATCCGCAAGCCCCTGTGCCAGTATATACAGTGTACTATACGAACATACCTATATATATGTATTCTTTTCTTATAATCAAAAAAAAAAGAAATTTCTTCAAAAAAATATATAATTTAAAATTTCGATTTCGATATATTCGAATAAGGTACCGAAGCCTAATTTAAAAGCAATTCGTTAAATTCAGTAATTCCGCAAACACCCCTCCCTCATGTAGGATCATTTTAATTAGCCCTTACGAGACTATAGTGACTCTTTGACTTTTGACGGGGAAATAAATTAAATATTTATTAATATAATCATTTCTTCTCTCTGGCCACGAGGCAAACCGCGGCGTTGAGTTCCGCCACTAGCGAAAATTGGGAACGGAGGTGTCTTAATGGAAACGAAGTGTCTTAAATATAGGATCTCAACTTATTTCTGCATAATCTGTTATATGCGGTATATAGCGTGAAGCTACAAATAATATCATCATACAAACTTAGATAAAGCCACGAACACTAACACTAGTAACTGAGTCGAAAGTAACATCGCTATCACCTCTGCTCCTGTCGTATAGTACTGAATAAGCTCCGTGCAAAAGATAAATATAACTAAAAATGGCTGCATTTGACTAAATAAAAATTTGAGAATCGGTCGTCAAATTTAATAGATCCACTAAAAGTATCTTAAGTTGATGTCAGTCGTGGCGCAGGGGCACAAGCGTGTGACGCGATAGATTGTGGGTTCGATTTCTACTCGACGAAATGAAACTTTTAATATTTTCATTTCTTAGCAGTGCCTCCAGATTTCAGCGGAAAGTGGGGAACAAGTATCCTAAAAAAGAACAGACTGTCTTAATACTAGGTTCCCAGGTTCCCTCTGCCTACTCTGCTATGTGTGGGATGCAGCGTGAAGCTAAAAAAAACAATGTAAATTTGAGATGCGGTCGTCAAATTTAATAGATCCATAAAAAGTGTCTATCTACCTGTGCTGTGGCGAGATCGGACTTTTTTGGGATAATTTATCTTTTTAAATGATACCACACCGCTATTTTATCATAAAACGTTTATCAACATGCTTTTCGAGCGATATTGGAATAAAACAAAATTTTATACGAGACAAGCGTGCGATTGTAAACTCAACAGACTCTGGGTTCGATGCCTACTCGAAGAAATTTAATATTTAATTTCTTAACTCTGCCAACAAGAGAGATGATCTGGAGACAGAGCGCGGTGTTGAGTTCCGCCACCCAATATATAACGCTTCTAGAGTTCAACTTAGTTCTATCTACCTACCCTGCTACAGCGTTAAGGGTATGTAGGTATATGTATTGAGTTGCGAAATTCAACAACAATTTTATCTTATTAAAAGTAATTAAATTAATTCGTAATTTTTTGTGGAATCCAAACCCCCGCCTCTTGCAAATAATCCAAGAGGTAGGATTCCCGCTATTATATTTTTTTAAATTTCAAATACATATTTTTGGACCCTTACTGTGGAATACTTAAAAAAATAAAATCCTGTATAATTCTGGTGCCTAATAGCGTTTTTATTCTTTGCCTACATACACCATTATATATAGAAACGATAGTGTGATGAAACAATGGCTAAAAATCAGAATTTTCTATCAAAGCATTTAAATTTAAGTTCATTTTAAAAATAACCCTTTGCTGAAGTAGCCTCGTAAACTGTAATTACGAGAAAAAAACTATAACAAGGTGACAAAATATACCAAGTTAGATTACTACTAGAGGGATACAAAAGTTAATCGTTAAATAATGAATGTCATTCGTCACCTTAAGGTGACGTAAGGGTTAACCCTTTCACACCAAAAAGAAGGAAAATAATAGATATTATAAAAATATTAAAAATATTATACCTATATAATGCAATTATGGTACAGTTATGCCTTGGGCTTAAAAGTTTTTAAAATTTAGGTAGGTTCAAAATATTACTGATAATTTTGATTAGTAGTTTTTATTTCTTATTACGAAATAGGAGGATAGGCGAGGAGAACCTAGTGCCAGGCATAGGCATTGGGCGTAGGAATATCAAGGGGCGAGATCTATTCAAAGCTTGCGTTTAGGCCCCTCCCTAAAAAATATTTCTAGATACGCCCAAAAAGACACTCCGTTCCCCATTAATCATCCGAATGTCGCATACATTGCGCGATCAGTAGCGGAACTCAACTCCGCGTTATGTCTTTCTAAAGAAGGGATATGGGATTAAAATTCGAACCCGCAATCTTCATAATGTTTAGAGTCAAACAATATTTTTTTTACAATTAGATATTTAATTGAAAATATTTATGGCGTATAGTGATCAAAATTCGTTGCTTAGTTATTTCGGATGTATTTGAAAGTAAGCTGAGGACATATTAAAAAACAGCGCGCTATACGGTGCATGCCAGTTAGAGTTTTCAATCCCGAATGTTACTTAACTAGGCCTAAGCTTTATATTTTTTAGCTTCAAGTTTTATCCCGCACATAGCAGAGTAGAGATAAGTGCACGCTTACATTTCATTTGCCTATAATATTAGGATATTTAGCCCTTTGATTGAAATTTGAACTAGTAACCATCGTTTTCAATAAGAAACATTACTAAGCTGTACTCCAAAAACAATCGAAATAGTGACATCTACATTAAAGATAGGAAACCATATTGTAATATCACACATAACTCGAAATATTAACAGTTACAAAAAATAGATGGCGCTAGTAGTAAATTTGATTATAACATTTATTAATACATGTGTGAACTGTGTATAGATAATTTATCTTACATTTGAGAATTTTAGGATATATACTCATTTCCTTACTATGGTAATGAAGCAAAGCCACTGCGTTTCGCATCAGGTAATGCCGGGCTCCGGAGCCCAAGCCACCTAAAAGGCCGGCAACGCACCTGTAGCTCCTCTGGTGTTGCACGGAGTCGTGGGCGGCGGTGATCACTTACCATCGGGTGACCGGAACGTCACCGGCAGTATCTTTTCCATAAAAAAAAGCGCGGCGTTGAGTTCCGCCACTCAACATGCAACGCCTCGAGAATTCAACGGAATATGTGGAACGGAAGTGTTTTAATGGGAATCCAGGTGCCCTTGGATCTATGGGGCTATAATAAAGCAAAAAAATTTTGGTCTTTTGCCAAAATATAAAAGGTTTTTTGAGTTTGGTTTCAGAGAAAGGAATACTTCTTTCGGTAAATTGAGAATCAAAATCATATTTACGATGGTCTTATTATATTATTAAATATGATTTTTATTGATATAAAAAAATATATTTAAAATCGAACATACTTTATTTAGATAATTACACCTTATAAGGAAACATATATTCACATATACATATGTAAATAAAATCAGTCTCATTAACACACAGGGCTAGTTTTCCTATTATTTAAATCAATAAGTGAGACCTTTCCGCTCCATTT
Organism: Heliconius sapho; assembly: GCA_018237945.1. NCBI lineage: Eukaryota > Metazoa > Arthropoda > Insecta > Lepidoptera > Nymphalidae > Heliconius > Heliconius sapho. Next base: position 3,925 of record DWAE01000576.1, read on the forward strand.
CCTCCCTCACGCTTTCCGGTTTCGGCCAAAATATTATTAATAATGTTGATCCTGAAATATAAGAAAAAAATTGAATTAAAACATATATCTATTTTTTCAAATTATTTATTTTTCGCCAATTTTTTTAAGGCATGTGGTGTTGAGTGGCGGAACTTAACTTTGGGCATTTGCCTCGGTGTCAAAGGGAAGAAATGAAAATAAATAATAATTCATTCCCCCAAGTCGGAATCGAACCCACAGCCCTCGCGTTACAGTCAAACATTGTGTCCAAAAAAAATCAAAAAGGAACGTTCTATTTTTAAAATGTTATTAAATATATTAGCTCACCCGCAGAGAAAATTCCAAAAATTGAAAAAGCCAATTGACAATGCATGTCCAGGGTTGCCCCTAATAAATTTGAACCCACTGCCGCCCCGGTACGACCCACCATATACATAACACACATCGCCATTGCTCTGTAATAAAAAAAACATAATATTCTTTATTAAGGTAATGTATTAAAATTATTACGAAATCAACTAAAGTAAATAAAATACCTTGGTAATATTATTGATGTCTTAAGGAAAAATAATAACAATATAAATAAAATAAGAAAATAAAACAAAAAAAAAGTAACAAAACGATCAAATTTAACGATTCAACGTCAACGGTCAAAATTAACTTTGCACTCACTTTGTATGAAATAAACTTGTATAATTTAACTGATATGGTTTTTTGTATGACAGGTATAATATAGGTCCCAATAAATTTTATTTTTCTGATATTTTTCTTCGCTTTTATTGTAAATGAAAATGGACAAAGAACTAGTAATCCTTGCTAAATTTCACAATTCTAGATCCAAGGGAAATATACTAGGTATTTCTTAGTTGTAACTCTTTGGACGGTGAATTTCATACAAAATTTGGCAAAAATAGTGTACAAAAGATATTTATCGCGTATCTTTTGATTACGTCGACTTGAATTTTTTTTATCTGTACGTACTCAAAGGGACTTTAGACCTGAATATTTGATATCTATACTTCAGCTTGATACCCCTAGTCGATATTGAGAGAAATGGTCTTATAAGACAAAAAATTAAGTTGCAATTATAAAGTATTAGTACGCATTATCGTTTCAAATTTTTTAAATTTTATATAATATATAAAATTCGAAATAACTGCGTTATCCACTCTTTATTGTCTTTTCAAAAATCATTCGATCGTTCAAAAATAAACTTAATAATAATAATCCATTATTTAATTGTAATCCATTATTTAATTTTAAATTAACCCATTGTACCAATAATACCTCAAACAAGTAGGAAATACATCAACAGCAATAGCTGCAAGTATAGACGCACCGCAGCCGGAACATAGCGCTAAAATGAGCAACGCGGTAGCCGCCCCCCCTTGGGGAACGAACGCCGCACCCACTGTTGCAATACCACAGATCACCATTATACTTGCTGCAAAAGAGAAAACAGTTTTAGCTTCACGATGTTTTCCGCGTATAACAGAGTAAGTAGCATATAGCAGGTAAGTAGAGGGAACCTAGTTTAGACATTTCTTTCCCCACGCACCACCGAATTTTCGAGACGTTGCGTTTTGGATAATGGAACTCAACGCCGCGTGTTTTCTTTGTCTTGTTACCAGAGCGAGGAAATGGAAATATTAAATAATTGATTGCACCGAGTGGGTTGCGAACCTTCAACCGCAGAGTTTACAGTCACACGATGTGCTACGACGGTCTTCGCCGCTGAGGTTTTAGCTTCACGCAGTTTGTGCATAACAGCGTAGACAAAGAAAAACTGATAAACTAGTGTAAAGACACTCCGTTCCCATTAAAACACTTTCGTTCTCCACTTTCCGCCAAATTGTGAAGGCATTGCTGGTTTGTACTCCTACGCCACGACAGGCCTGAAAGTTGCTGAGAGGTGTACATATAATTATTAGGGGCCGGTGTTAGCTCAGACTCCAGGTACAGTGAGTTACATCGACACGATTAAAGTGAAAACTTTTCAATTTGAACCAGTAGTTCTTGAGATTAGTGCATGTAACCAAACAAACCTTATAATGTTTTTTTTATGTAAGATATAGTTTTTTATAGTTCAATATTAATTCAGCTACTTTAATACCTATTACTGGGAAACTTGAGGTGATGGAATCAAACGCCGTGCTTTGTCTAACCAAATTGCCGAAACAAATCAAAAATAAAATACAATTGACATATAATTTTTTTATTTATATTTTATTTTCAAAACTTTTGAATTATTCTATTGAAAAGCAGAATATTGCTCCAGTTTAGTATCTGTTTAAACAGCTGTCATTATTAATTTTATTTGATTAAATATATCAAATCCAATACATAATTATTTATTTCATAAGGAACAGGTGATTAAACAAAGTCTACGAAATGACCTACTTAAATACTAATAGATTTATAAACCCTTTAATTGTGATTGTTTCCTATAACAGATACATACAGTTCGCTTTATTTCGTTCGCGGCTTCGCCCGCTTGACACATTTATTAATTTACTAATCAGCATTACTATACTTTTCTAATCAGTCAATTCAATAAAACAGTAATTTACAGCAACTTTGTCGAACTACATTCTTTAAAATGGTATATTTTTTAATTTATAAATTAAATTGAAATAAAAGTGGTGGCATGGCCAGACGGAGATGAGAGTTGTGCAACGGGAACCTGGGAACCTAGTGTTAAGAAACGCCGTTCTCAACTTTCTTAATTCTGGAGGCACTGCGTGTTGAGTTGCGATAATAGACGCGAGTGATTAAAATAATAAAGTATAAAGTAATAAATATGTCATTTCCTGGATTAGGATTCGAACCTATAACCATCTCGCGTTTACGTCGCACGTAAAAGCTAGTTAATTATATTAATTTATCAAAAATACTTACAATAAAGTGTCTTCTTGCCTATTCTTCCAATAAATACGCCTATAGCTAAATACGTGACTGCGAAGACGGCGCCCATACCCATCGATATCGGAAACACTCGCACCGCTATCTCTGAATGGCAGGTTGTGTTCCCTGACATCACCTTAAAATGTACAAAAATATAATTAAACTATGATTAAAACAAAGTTAAGTTCATCAATATTTTATTAGAATTGTACTTTTCGTTTGCCTATAATGATCACCTCAATAGGCGTGTCCGACTCGCGCTTGTCCAATCCTAAAACCTCCAGAAAAAAAGATAGATAAGCAATATTTACCGTCAAGTTCCTCGTGGCTTCAAATTTTTCGTGAATTATATGGCAGATTGACATGCTGTTTGCACTTGTACTGCGTAACATACTGTTTAGTATATCCGGAACCCACACATATAGACCACTTGATCTAAAAATAAATTATTTTGTTAAAATATGAGTAAATATAGAGGCTCTAGTAGCGTAGTGACACGTCGTGTAACTTTAAACGTGACAGGTTGTGGATTCGATTCTCGCTAGGGTTAATGAAATATTTAATATTTTCATAATAGCCATAGGGAACCTAGTGTTAAGAGGTTAATTAATTTATTGATTTATACGGACTACGGACAATGGCTTACGAATCATTTTAATATTCAAATTTATTAGTTAAGCGACCAAGGAGTAAGTGAGAATGAAGATCCTCTGCAGGACATGTATGAAGAGATTGATGATAGTGGACTAGGCGAAACAGGGACCGTAGCGGTTGGCGCTCCGTTTGCTCTGACTACTCTGATTAAATCAGAAACGTCCGACAAGTCCGTCCGTCAGTCCTGAGAAAATAGGACAAAGACATACTTACAGCATAAACACGGCGAACATTAACGTATGTGATATAAAGACACATTTCAATAAAGGCGGCCGGAACATCAGGGTAATGTTCTTTAAGGCGCCTACAAATCCTCCAGATTTGGATATTTCTGTGCTCCCAGTAATAATTTTTTCCACCTGAAAAATAATATTTAGATTGTTTTAATGAAAAAAGATGAGGCAAACGAGCGTACGGGTCACCTGATGGTAAGTGATTACCGCCGCCGACCTCGTGCAATACCAGAGGAGCTACAGGTGCGTGGCCGGCCGACAAGGTGGAGATAGACGCGCTTTTTGAAGATACTCATGTCATATCGACCTGGAAACACTGCCGCGGGTAGGTCATTCCTACAAAACAGTACAGTAGTTGAGCTTTATTCGACATCTAGCCAGGAAGGCAGAGATTAGTTTTAAGACACTCTGTTTCTTACTTTCAGCCGAATTATCGAAATATTACGTGTTGAGGCGGAACTCAACGCCTCGTTTTGTATTTAATACCAGATTTTAGATATGAATCTATATGTAAGTATATAAAAATCTTTCGTTACTCACTGTGTGATTAAGATAACACGCATCAGAAACTAATAAGTGTATTTGTATTTCTCAAATTTATTACTTTTGGCTATCGAATATTGAGCTTCACGCTATATCCCCTATATCATGTAACAGGGCACAAGACACTCCGTCTTAACACCAGGCTTTCTCTACCTACCCCACTTTCTGAAGAATTCTGGAGGCATAGCGTGTTGAGTGGCGGAACGCAATGCCGAGCTTTGCCTCGTCCCCAGAGCGAAGAAATGAACCTATTTCATTTCCTCAACAGGAAATCAAACCCACAACCTGTCGCGTTTGCAGTCATACGTTTGTGCACTAATTATAATTCAAGAACAAATAATCTAAATGAAAGTTATACATTATTTTAAAGTGACTAATCTAGTTCTATTAAATCATAGACAACATTAATTGTAAATAACTTAAGTGTTTAAACAATGATAAAATTAATGTAAAACTTGTATCTAATTGATTGTTTAACTCTAACTTTTGTAGTTTGTGATTCGCTACTGTTACAATTTATGGATACTTTTCTTTTATTAGCTTCACACTGTATCCCCAAACGTAGTAGGGTAACAGAGAAAATCTGGGAACCTAGCACAAGCAATACACTCCGTTCCCATTAACACACTTTCGGTCTCCATCTCCCGCCGAATTCTCAAGGTACGTGATAACGTTTCACAAGGTAACCCAGAGGGTATTCAACTCACACCCGGCGCGTTACAGTCGCACCCATGTACCCCTGCGCAACTACGACCTCATCATTCATATGAAATACTTTTTTTAAATGAAACTAATTGTCGCCCGTGGCTACGAGAAATACTTATTTAAGCATTATTCGCTCATTTTAATCTCTTTTTTCTTCCATACCCATAGGAATTTCGAGAAACCCGCTCATGATGCTCCCCTAGACTACACTATCTTACCTGAATACATGTAAAATATCAATTTTCTTTTAAAACCAGTACTTTCGTGTGTGCATTATCTGTCAGTCACTCTGTCGTGGAAGGATTTTATGTATGTATGTATATATTGCATTTTGAAGATTAGGAAGGAAATAGTGATCAGACATTTCGTTATAAACTACTCCTGTAATTTTTAAATGAATCCTTGTAGGTTTGCCTGAGGGGACACGGTAATTGCTTCATAGCATAGTCAGGAAGAATCTAGTGTTAAGACACTCCGTTTACTACTTTCCGCCGGAATTCGAGACACTGCGCGTTAAGTTGCGAAATTCAACGATTAAAGATGAGCTATTACGTCAGATCGGTGCACAAAAAATATGCAACAATAACAATCAGTTGAGTTAACAATTTGACGTCTACTTTGATCCAATCATGTTATTAAAGAAAGTACAGTGTTAAGTTACGCCATTCACTGTAACGTGGAGTAACTTAACACTGCAACACAATATTTCTATATTATCAACAGAAAGTGGATAACAAAATGATTTTAATATAAAAAAGTAAATTAGAAATAGTACTCACCGGAAAATTACATTCTTTACTATTTTTGTTACAAGCGTACATTCTGGCCAAAACTGGCAATGCTTTCTCAGGTCCACTGGTGGCAAGCAAATACCTAGGGCTTTCAGGGAGCCAGAGGAGGGCCGACGCTGAAAGCAACGCCGGGACGCACCACGACCAGATAAACACACGCCAAGGTACAATATTGAATCCAAAGAACGAGAAAGACCATTTTCCAGGGATTATCACCCACGCTAATCCTGCAACAATTAAAAAAAAAGTGATGTGTCATTTTATTATTCTAATGATAGATAATAAATTATTCAGATCGCAATTTTGAGGCCAGCCGTGACACAGGGGCACAAAGTGTGACTCTAAAATCGACTAGTTGTGGATTTGATCCTCACTCGAGGATATGAAATATTTATCACGGAAAGCCTCAAGAACCCGGCAGAAATTGTGGAACGGAGTGTCTTAACATTAGGTTCCCTCTACATACCCCGCTGTGTGCGCGATTCAGCGTGCAGCTGGTATGATTTGATTTTTAATTTTGCACCAATTTATAGACGCGTATTGAGTTTTGTCGATATTCGGAGTAACACCAAAAGCATGTAACATACAAAGGCATTGAAAACAATGTGGATTAATAATTATCGACGCCCCATTTGAACAGCATAAAGGATACTTAGGGTTCCACCCACCCTAGCCACGTTCCAGTTTCACCTTCCAGTTTAAGGTACTCGTCACTTAGAAAAAAATAACAGTATTCTGTTTATGTTTTGATCAAGGATTTGAACCCTCACCTCTTATTAACAAAGTTCTTGGACGGTTTCCAAGAGGCGCGGGTATAAACCGTCCAAGATCTAAGACGATTTCCAAGAGGCGCTGGTTCAAATCCCGCTACCTTCAAATTTTTATACGTTTTCTAAGCACATTGTAAATTTATACACAATATTCCGAATCACTATGTATAACTGTGTTTATAATATATTTGACTGATAACAGAGGTTATTAAACATTATGAAGATTAAGATAACACTTAGACAACTTGAACTAATGATGAAGTCACTGCTGATTAGTATATGTTATAATTATTTTTAGGGTAAATATTATGATATGTGAAAAGGGAATTGTTGGTCGAACGATTCGTACTCTCACGTACGATATGATTTGAAGAGTATAGAGTCAAATCAGGTCAGGATAGTCAGACGGAACCTAGTGTTAATACACTCAATTCTCCACTTACCGTCCAATTCTGGAGGCATTGCGTGTTGAGTGACGAAACTCAACACCGCGCTTTAAAGTATAGAGGAATAGGAGAATATATATATATTTTTTTCCAGTACATTAGTATTATTGTTATGTTTTTCTTTGTACAGGCTCTTGTGACAGGATGATTGTCTATGTAAATAACAGTATAAAACCACACATTTCTTTTTAACTTTACGCTATCACGCATGTAGGAATAAAAAGTAGAGGGCAGAGGCAGTATCCGGTAGTATTAAGATACTCCGTTCCCTATTTTCGAATCATTGAGTGTAAGGTAGCGGAACTCAATGCCGCGCTTTGTCTTATTTCTACAGAAAATGAAAATAATGAATTCTCTGAAAGGGAATCGAACCCTATGGTGCCGCGCCATATGTTCTATTTTACTTATCTTATCTCGCATTTTTTAGTACAATTAATCCACGTGTTCTTTAGCTTACTAAACTATGTACTTAAACACACATGGATGTAGAAATATGGGGCCCTCGTATTGTCTTGTGCCCATCCCAATTTTGATAACAAAAATTTTGACTTATAAAATAAAAACAAAACACATCTGTTTAAAGCTAAGGACCAGGCTAGGCCCTTTTCAGAAAATATCTCTAGATACGCCCACACATTTACACATCGTTATTATTTGTAACTGACTTCGATAAAGGAAGTTATCAGTTTGACATGTATGTATATCATATTTTTAATTTATAAATAAGCATAATATCCGATAGAGAATAGAACTCGCAACCATTACGTGGAGACTTTACTTCATTATTTTCTAACACTAAGTTAAAGATATAGCGTGTTAACTGGTACAATTCAACGCCGCGTTTTGTCTACGAAAGCGAAAAAAAAAAATATCACGACCGGGAGTCAGGAACGTACCCACACCTATCACGCTTACAGTCAGACGCCTGCCCGACTGCGCCACGACTACTTCAAAATGACTTTTATAAGAATCTAAACACGTCCAATATATGAAGTTATCTTTAGCCTTGAACTGGCTACAACCTACAAGTAGCCTACTCCGGTTTCCTGACCTGAATCCCTTACGGGCCTTCATACAAAAGATTAGAGTACGGAAGGTACCAGGGTTAATATCCATATAACCTTTTGACGCATATATGAATGTTATTATATTTTTTTATGTTGTTTTGATTTCTGAAACTAGTGAAACAAGGATCTATCCAGGGATCAATATAATTATATTAGATATGACTATATGATGAAATAGCATAGAGCTAAAAAAAAGTACCCATAAATATTTTGTTGAGGCCGGTCGTGGCACAGGGGTACAAAGTTATAGTACTTGTTACTTAGTATTTAATAATTGGCCATTAAGGTAATTTTCATCTTTTTTTCCGTTGATTGTTTTCAATTAAAAGAAAGATGATTAATTTAATAACTTCCAATTGATTTATTTATTTACAATGTCATTAATGAAGAAATATATAACATTTACATTTTCAATTTGATTTATTTTATTGCTTAACTTGCTTAAATTGAATTAATTAAGTTAAATTATTGTTATTTATTATTTTACGTGAGAAATATAACGAATTTTAAACCCGGTGTCTTAACTAGGTTACCTCTGCCTACCCTGCTATACGAGTATACGGAGTACAGCATGAAGACACTAGAAAATAATATTTTTTCGAAAATTAGGTGGAAAGTAAGGAAAAGAGTGTTATGACAATAGGTTCATTCTGACTTAATTCTTACATGCGAAAAACATTCAAAATGATAGATTTGAGTGTACTGTGTACGTGATTGAATATTTAAATGTAGGATTTAAACCCATCCCTTGCACCAATCCTCACCTGAGTTTTTTTCTAGCTTAGGGTAGGGTAGGCAAAGGGAAACTGGGAACCTAGAGTTAAGACACTCTAGTTCCCACTTTCCGCCAAATTATGGAGGCGTTACGTGTTCAAGGGCGGAAGTCAATACCGCGCTTTGCCGCGTTGTCAAAGTGAGGAATTGAAAATGTTATAAGTTATTTTCATGAGCAGAAAATTTGTATATCCTTAGTTTGGGATAACATGCAAAAAAAATAATATAAAAATACCTGGTAAGATGATAAAAGAAAATGAAATGAAGACGGAACCCCAAGCTATGGCAGCCGCACGTCGGGAGCCCGTGTGCATCTCACCAAGATACGCGTAAACCGTTGCACTGGACGCTGATACTCTAAAACGATAGGAGGAGTATGTAGAAATTACATAAATTGAGAATTGAACCCAAACTTAGCCTACAACCCTTCAAATTATATTCAATATTGATTAATCATACAAAAGCTGTTTATAATAAACAGTATTTGGCCGTCGCACGTCGTGACATAGAGGCACAAGCGTGTGGCTGTAACTGCGACGGTTGCCGGTTCGATTCCCACTCTGGAAATGAAATATTTAATTTTCATTTCTTTACTCTATGTATCTATATATATAACAAAGCAAAGCGCAGAGTTGAGATCTGCCAATCAATACGCTATGACTCGAGAAAAGTAAGAAACGGAAGTGTTTAATGGTAACGGAGTGTCTTAACACCAGATCTCCAGGTAGGGAACCTGGAGATCTACCTACCTCATACAGCGTGAGGAAAACAAAAAAAGTACTCACAAACATCCAGTGAAGAATCTTAAAACGAGTAGTATCCATACGCTAGTTGAGAATGAAGAAGCTATAGAGAACACTGCTGACGTCACCATCGCAGGTAACATGACAGCTCTTCGACCATACCTATCCCCCAAGTAGCCCCACAGAAATGATGTGCTTATGATACCTGTAACAATATAATAAAAATATGAGGTTTGTTTGTTTGACGGCGCTTATCTCCAGAACTAGTTATCGAGTTTGAGGACAAAAAAATATTAATACTTATTACAATTTTGAATAAAACTTAATAAATTCAGCGTTTTTTTCTATATCTTTTTTTATTTAAATACATACATTAACAAATCTCAAATGACGTTATTGAAAATATTTTGAATGCCAAATTATAATAATTTAAATAAAAAAAAGTAGTACATGTTTTGAAGGGCAATTATTTAAAATATATTTTTTAAATTATGCTTTTTTTTTTAATAATTAAGTGAAGTTGAATTTATATATTCGAGATATTAAAATTGTTTAACACGTAATAGATACAGGTATTTTAATGTCCATTCTCTTTTGATTTGTTTAAAATTTGTTTCCTTGTTATTAAGCTGATTCATAGTGATCATTAGAGCGTTAAAACTTCATGTAGTTATATTTTAAATGAAAAGAGGCTATCTTCGTCGACAAGATATTGTCCGCAAGTACAGCATGGAACGCTTAACGTGACGCAATATAGGCCTTCTTCCGCACATGGACTATCCAACATAAAAAGAATTATTCAATTAAAAACAGTAAGTTCATGAGATTAGCGTGAACAACAAAACAAACTCTTTAGCTTTACAATAAATAAGTGTAGAGGTATAGAAGTTTATAGATACAACATCCCATAAACAATAGCTTTAAGTGTTTCCCGGTTCGTAATAAATTATTTACTTAAAAGAATGATTATATTATTTTAAGATTTTCTATGACGACATTTACTTATTAATGGAATACTTAATATATTGTTTATTAATTATATGACATCAATATATATTATATAGAATTAGGTATTAGTATATTATATTACCTTATATATTGCACTATAATATATTTATATTATATTATTTGTGTATTAAGTTTATGTATCAAGATAGAATATTATTTAGGTATGTATGTTTATTTACACCACCCGCTATATATTTTTTATTTTATATCTCCTAACCTCAAGGTTGTCTGGAAGAAATCGCTAATTAGCGATAA
>DWAE01000577.1:0-14805 GCA_018237945.1 Heliconius sapho
TGCATTAAATGCTAGTCATTTATTTGTAGGATTTTTTGTTATCTGTTCAAAATAAAAAAGAATAACCAACATTTATTTTGAAGGCTGTCGTGGTGCAGTGGCACAGCGCGTTACTGTAAAAGGCCTCGTTCGTGGGTTGGATGTCCATTTGGGGAAATGAGAAATATTTGTTTTCTCATAGGAAGAGGGAACCCTACTATGTGCGGGATACACAACGTGAAGCTGATTTAAAAAAATCGATTTTTTATTTGTTGTTTGTTTTAAATAAAAATAAAATAAATAAATATTGCTATCCCAATAACGAAGTGAACTCGCAACCGTCGCCACAGTGAGTTTCACTACGCCACTGATAACGTTGAATTTGGTAACTTTCGTTGCATTATAAAATAAATGTTATATAACTTTTACTTAATATGCTTGTTTCAAACGTGTATGTGTATATAAATTGTAAAGGTAGCTTTATAACTTAAAGCACATTTTGGAAGTACAAGTCATAATACTCGCTACAATGGAGGTAGGTAAGTGACGGAGGTTTATGATGTCATATATTGCACAGTGTTCCGTTGCATTTGCTTGGCGCAACTCAACAACGCAAGCGATTTATCTATTATACTACAATGTACAACATATTTTATGTTGCCATTGTAGCGCTGATAGATATTGATCGTGCGATGGTAGCGAGTTTGATCCTATTTAGAGGGTTGCAGAATTAATGCCTTTAAAATAAAAAACGGGATAAATTATATAGAAATTTATAACTAAAGAAGTCATATAAAAAATTTATACTGAAAGAAAACTTTTAATGGAATATATCAATATAATGCAAAGACTACAATAGAAAACGGAGCATACTCATACTCGCTTATGCATATATAGCAGTCCCCACTTTCACATTATACAGCATTCCCCACTTTCCGCCCTTGAGTAAGAATAGAACCTACAACCATCGCGCTTACAGTCAGATCCTTGCATATTGTTTTAAAATATATATATATTTAAAAGCTGTGAATGCTTTTATAGATCGCTTCTGCTTGTCACTTTAATCAACATAAATAAGCGTTACAGTTTATAGCGTTACTGTATAACGCCGTCACCCGCTGTACTGCAACTACTATGATTTCGCATTATGTAAGCTCATTATTTAATTAATCAAAGTAGGTTTATATACTGTGGCATAAAAGTTAGTAAGGCTATAAATAACATCTTAAAGAGATATAAAAATGCAGAAATATAACTGCTAAATTTCTTAGTAAATTACTTTGAGGAAGACAACCTTTTTGATTTAAAAATAAAAATAATAATTAGTATTTACTTGTATGTTTGGATTAATTTATATGATATATTTTGTTACACTGACATCTGACTTAAATAAAGAAAAAAACTGAATTGAACTGTTTATAATTTAAGTAAATTTACATAGGTACCAAACGCAGTAACGCAATTCTGTACATTCTCAGTAATATTGGATGCAAACAAGGTAACCGTATCTTTTATGAAATAACGCTCCCAACGTCTCTTATAAAGCTAGGCCAAACACAACACAATACAATAGGAAATGAACAATGGCTCACCTCTCTTATAAATTCTGAAAGCTACTGCGTTTCTCAAAATTTTCTGTTACTATTGAAATCATTTGCTTTAATATTTTTGAGATATGTGTTCTGTTTGTATTTGTACCCTAAAATGTAGTTTTTCTAAAGAGTTAATTTCTTTTTAGTATTTCTTTTTAGTGTTAAGGCACTCCGTTTTTCACTTTCTGCTAACTTTTCGAGTTATTGCGTGTTGAGTGGTCGAACTGAATGTCGCGGTTTGCCTTGTTATCAGCGTGAGTTTTTTTTTAAAGAATTCATTCCCCCGATCGGGAATCCAACACACAACCGTTGCGTTTACAGTCACACTCTTGTGCCACTTCGCCACATTGGCCTCTTCCTATTCACGTACAAGTAATAAACGTATCAACTATTTCAAAGCCTAAATTTTGCAAAGCCTCTTCACTTTATTGTGCTCAAAATATTTTTATTTAATTTTAATGTCCTTTCCAATATCGCACAGATTAATAGTCTATAATTTGGACTACTTGGAATGTCCTGCGCAAACTATGAAGATATAAATACGTATATATTTATGAATAGGTAAAAGTAAGAATGTTGGGAAAATTGTAGAACGCATATTACGTTCTCTCTGTCTTAGGTAGGAGTACTGGAGTCCATCTCCAGTAGACGAAGGAGACTTAAAAAAAAACAATAATTCTCTACATTTCGTTTCGTTTTTTTATTTGTTTATTCTCATTATTTTTATTTTTGATCTGATCAAGTAGCATATATTTTTTTAACTTAAGTTTATCTTTGTACAGTACATTTTAAACTAAAAATTGTAATATTTAAGCTTTAAACATTTATAACGTAAAAAGTCATAACTTAATTTCGTTATATTTCCTCTCTCGCTGTCACCTAAAATGCTGCGAAATTTCCGGCAAATTAGTTAGATGCATATATTATATATTCAGCATGAACATCGTGCATATTTAATGAAGCGGACGTTGCGGTACGTAATGTAAAAATGCGCATATGGTATTCAATTTTATCTAGCATTCATTTTAAAACTAGCTTTTACATCTTTTTGTGTAATTTATAAAAGTTTTTCTTGTAACGTAGAGTTGATTGTTGTCTGTGGAGAAATATGTACATATTAATTGTTTTCATTGTTTTGTTCGTGATATTTTTTTTTATTATGTTTAATTGAGGTTTACGTATACGTGTATAAATGCAATATGCAGAATAGATAAGGAGATATCGATTAAATTCTTTTCTATCTCAGGTACGGCACACTAAAAATATAAAACATAACTTTAGATTTATTATTAAGTTAGCAAAGAATTGAATGTACAGATATTTGGATAATTGGGGAAATCTAATAAAAAGCTTAACGTTTTATTCGCATATTACAGGCAAAGAGAATCTATACACTTGACATTTATTTATCTTCACTTTCCATCTAAATTCAAGATATTGCAGTATAAGTGGCGGAACTCAACGCTGCATTTACTTTTATTGGAGCGGGGAAATTAGAATTTTTCATTATTCCCAGTGGGACTCAAACTCAAAACGCCACAATTGGTACAAACTTAACAATTCTCTAAATATCCAATATCCATAATATTATTTAGATCCACAAAATATCAAAGAACAGATGGCATTTAATTAATACAACGTAACATTTTTATCCTTCTAAAGCAAAAGGTCGATATTTCATAAATATTTGATCGTAGCACAGAGTTCAATTGTAATACCTAACAATAGCCGTTAGCATACAGCGAGGCCGTTTCTTGTGTCTGACGTGTATTAAATGAATGATTAATAATTCGGTAGGGTTTGATGCTTGCGATCGATAGTTGTGAATATCGAAAATAAAATATTTTGTTTGTTTGAGCATTTTTTATATTCGATCTCTGATAAAATAGTATAATTAAAAGTAACTAACTAAAGTTAAATAGAATATTGTTAGCGAACTCGTGTAAAAGAGGGTAGATGTAGATGAAAAAGATGATAAAAGCAGTGGAATTGTGACAGTCGGGGGTAGTTGCTTGTAGCCAACGGCCCTTATTGAAGAATCTCGTGTGAAGTATTGTTATTAGGTGATACATATCACTTATTGCAATTACATAGTATCCCTTTCCAAATAGTTTAGATACATTTAGGCGAAATTCGCTTCCGATTTCTAACAATATGATATCTAAACATACTTTTTAGAAAATACATAAAAAAAATTAACGTAGCGGGATTTGAACCAGCACCTCTTGGATACCGTTTCAGCGCTCTGACCAACTAAGCCAAACGTTCTCATCGGGTTACGTCTAAATTCTTACATGCTTGTTACAACTTATTGTTTCCAGCATCTCTGTAGGGGGATATTTACAAATTTCCGCTACCCAAACATAATTGCTTAGAATTATCATTTGGCGAGAAAGAATGCTATTTTTATTTTTTTTATAAAATTGTATGATACCTTATAATGTTGATTAATTAACTAATAAAACACTTGTATAAACATTTTTACGTAGCCGGACTCGAACTGGCGCCTCTTGAAAGCCGTTCAAGTTTGCACCTCTTGAAAGACGACTAAGCCATATAATCAAAATATTTTATATACAGAGATATATATGTAAATATTCTATATTACATATCCTTCGAGGTACGGAACACGAATCCTAAAATAACATTTTAGTCAAACGAACCGTTTAAACATACGATTTTCAAACATTATTAAACAGCATCGCACTTACAGTGTTTTATCTCTTTCTTGTAAATGAGAAACAATCTATGATGAAAAGAGAAAAGGAATGATTAGCAGTTACTTAAATTAAATAGTGTTAGAGACATTAGTCCCACGTAATCTGGATAATGTTTTTCACGCAATTAATTTTCTTATTTCATAAATCTAATATAATTAAGTTAATTTGTTTAAAATACGTTTTTATTATTTAACTTTATTTCTTGGCTTCATGTTGTTTTTTTGCACGTAGCGGAGTAAACAGAGTTTCCTAGGGTTTAGAAGCGTAATTTTGGAGGCATTGCGTGTTGAATAGCGGAATTCAAGACTCGCTTGGCCTCGTTTCCAGAGCGAAGAGATTAAAATATTATATATTTAATTCCCCAGAGTGGGCATCGAACCCACAACCGTCGCGTTTACTCACGACGACATCTAAGAAAGAAACAACCAAGAAAAGTTGTTTAATTCAGTTGCCATGATTCATTATAATGAGAACGAAAATAATTATTTACTAAAAATTGCTACTTTTCACCGCATTTGTATTTTCTAAAAAAAATGATCTATCTTTACATGATGTAACTTAGAAATTTCTACATACATAAAATAGATATGTACACTCGTGCATAATTAACCGTGTAAGCGATTAGGGCGGGACAAGCGGAGCGTTCAATATCCTTTATACCCTACTGAAAAGCATCTTACCGTGAAAATTGTTATAAAAACCATTTTATTTACTACACATCATAGGTTTCGTGTATATGACATGGTTTATTTACGTTATATGTTGTGCGTATTCGGCATATTCGGTATATTTTTTTATTACAAGCTTTGAGGCCGTTGTGGCCCAGGGGCACAAAAGTGTGCCTGTATCGTGGCGCTTGTGGATTCGATCCGCATTCTTTATTTTTCTTATTCTCCACATTTAACTTTTCTTCGCTCTGGCACCAAGACTAAAGCCCGGCGTTGAGTTCCGCCACTCAATGCGCAATATGAAGCTGATGTGATATAGATTTTTTTATTTAACTTACCGTGTTAGTTTGTGTATGTGATTGAGTTGATATTTGGAGTAGGATTAGGGACTTCAGGTTCAACGTTATTAGGATAATGAAATTACCTATAATGTAATAATAGCCTTACATATAATAACCGGCGCAATAAAATGGCGGATTATATTTTTTTGCAGAATCTACCTTTAATATAGATATATAGCATGAAGGGGCTTGATTTCTAAAATACAATGGGTACACCATGAAAAAAGAAAACAACCAGAGACTTGATATACAGCCAAAAGGGGGCAAAACGGATCGACTTGGACTCCTTTGATTTATCTTGGCGAGAACTCTCGTGGTAAATTATATCTAAGTTTGAAGATGAAGCCGGAAGGTGAGTAATGGGACCTCTGAACTAAAGAACATAGGCAAGTGTTTGAATTGTCTTAACCAGCATTCTGGTGTTAAACGAGCACTTGAAGATGAAGATTAACTGGAAACTTACCGTATGGATAAATTAATAAAAATGATAATATAAAGATAAAACTAACTTAAAAACCTTT
This sequence comes from Heliconius sapho, assembly GCA_018237945.1. Lineage (NCBI taxonomy): Eukaryota > Metazoa > Arthropoda > Insecta > Lepidoptera > Nymphalidae > Heliconius > Heliconius sapho. Next base: position 5,822 of record DWAE01000577.1, read on the forward strand.
TTAATACTAGATTTTGTTTAAAATGTAAGTTATACTAAAATTAAAATAATAAGTTAAAATAAATAGCAAAATTAATAAATTTCTTGCGCTATACAGGCTTTTGCAAATTTATAAAAATTTTATTTTCATTTTAGTACAATAAATAGTAATTCTAAAATGTTAAAATAATATCTGTTATATACTATATGCTTTATTTACTTAAAAACAAGTGCCTATCGCAATCGTTTATGTCATTTGAAATTCATCATAGTTTAGAGTAATCTTAGTCAATATGTGGCAACGTGGTCAACCAATAACGTATTATTACTTAGTTTTGCTTGTTTAATAACTCAAACACAGAGCGTATTATTGTATTATCTATTGATATAATAAAATTGATTAATTATTTACTTTTTGTTAGTGTTTGTAATTATAATATGTGTTTTTTAAATAAATCTGGCTTATATAATCTAGTCCAAGCATATATAAGCTCCACGAATTTGAACTGAATTGTATATTCAAAAAATGTGACAATATATTCGATTTAATTATACATAGTTATTAATTAATAAACTTACATAAATTAAACATATAAAAGTCAGTGACGCCGGTCGTTGTGTACAAAGTGTGACTGTAAACGCGACTGGTTATGGGTTCGATCCTAACACAGAAATGAAATATTTACTTAAATTTATATTTATATTTCTATTGCTCTGGTGTCGATTCAAAGCGCGGCGTTAAGTTTCGCCACTTAACACGCAATGTCTCCAGAATTCGGCGAAAAGTAAGGAAAGGAGATGTGTGCGGGATACAGTGTGAAATTGATGGTGATGTAAAAAGTAGTTAGTAGAGGTCATCCTGACGCAGAAATACAAGCTTGCGTTGTAACTTCAATTCCCAATCATGAAGCAATTTTTTTTATTATATTCATCTCCTTGTTCTCTGGTAACGAGGCAAAACGCTGCGTTGAGTTCCGCCACTAGTGCACCACACAACCACAATAGGAAAAGTCTTAAAGTCAACGAGTATTTAAAGTCTAAGAGTATTTAAACATTCAATTTCCACCCTGCCTAACTTACTATGTGCTTGATAAAGTGTGAAACTGAAATAAAAAAAATAAAACAATCAAAGGTAACCTAAAAAATGTATGAACCTGCACTTTTGATAGGATAAAGGTTGGTCAATAATATAATTGAAACGTAAGGCTGCTAGTTTTATTTTAACAATATTTTAAAACAACTACTGAAAAATAAGTACATACAACTTAATTAAATAAAAAGACTTAACTATCAAAATCTTTTTTACTACTAATAAAAGCAAGTAAAGATGAACTAGCATAAATTTTACAACCCGCTCCAAAATTTCAAATTTGCTAATTGAAATATCGTTGTAAATAAACACTACGTTTCAAAAGTCGGTCGCGGGCTTAATTAAGGGGAACCTTTTCCAGTTTTTTTTTTCACAGGAATCTAATTACGTATTTGCGCCTTGATTAAACGAAGCAACTTAATAAATGAGTGCCTGTGAGATTTACCGCTGTTTGCATGTTTCATCGTTGCTACGACGCGATGATTGCTGGTTTGATTCTCATTTGGGGGAATATTTGTAAATAACTTTTTTTTCATTGCGGTTCAACGTCGCACTTTACCAACTTATTACTCTACTCAATTCATCGAAGCCGTCGTGGCGCAGCGACAAAAGCGTGTGACTGTAACGCAATGTTTCTGAGTTCGATTTCCACTCGGGAGAATGAATTAACTCGAACCCATAAACATTTATAAATTTATATAATTTTCTACACTCTGGTAACAAGACAATAGCGCGGCGTTGAATTTTGCTACTCAATATGTAAATCTTCGAAAATTCTGTGGAAAGTAGGGTACGGAGTAATTTAACACGGAGTTCCCTCTGCCTAGCTATATGCGAAATACTACGAAACGCTAAAAAAAAGTATTGATATTTTTATTTACAGAACAGTTTTTAATTGGAATAAGTTTGAAGTATAGATAATCTATCTGTACATCAAAAACTTAATTTTATAAATGTTTTTCATAAAAGAAATAATTTAAATTCATCAATATGTATCCGTTTCTGAGTGGACTCAGTAAACTCTTTTATTAAATACTCATGTCATGTAAATGTTTGAGCCATAATTGGCTTGCTACGGTCCTTTGTCGATTAAACCTAACATTTTAATTGAATTCAAAATTCTATTTAATTTAAGGATAATTGCTTTAAATTTCTATCTGAAGATTTGATCGTACAAGAGTACCATTAATAATTTTTTTTAGAATTATATGCAGATGGAACCTGGGAACGTAGTGACAAGACACTCCGTTCCTCTTAATATTCTTTTGTTCCCAACATTCCGGCGAATTCTGGAGGCATTGTTTATTGAGTGATAGAACTCAACGCCGCGCTTTGCTACGCATTTGACACGCCGCTTTACTGGAAACACATTAAAATGACATGAAAATTCATAATATTCATAGGTCCATATTATATTTAGTCTCACTACGTAACACAATTTCACTCTACGTCAAATTAAGCTAATAGAGCAATAGATTGACATTTTGTGTTAAATGAGCTTCAAATACGGTTTTAATATAGTAGTGTAATAATATTGGGGCTTATTGTTTCGGAAAGCTTAACGCCATTTGTAAATTTTATTACAATATTATGATGACATCAAAATATACCCATATACATTTTGTATTCAGTATATACAAAGTATATACACGTACATTATAATCTGATCTTCAAAGATTTTTTTAACTTTCGAGGACATTATGAAAAACTGCTACAATATCATTAAAATACGAAGGTAAATTTCGTCACCATCTACGGATTATAATAGTTCAGGTTCGGGGAAATCGGTTTATGGTCCCGAAACTAGAACCCGTTTCAAGTCCAGATGTCTCCAGTTTTATTATTTTTTTATTTTTCTTATTTAAATAACTAGTTAATTTTTTTTAAAACTATGTCCGAAAGACTGAAAGGTATGATTCAGATTTCAGTGCAAAAGATTTTTTTTGTCTCTATGTTAAAAATACTGATATTAATAAAGACTACCAACCTACAACCAACCCTACTGAGTCTCACAAGTCACTAATATATGAAAGAGACTAACAAATTTGGAAATAATTTCAAATCCCCAAAATTAACAAAACAGATTGGTATTTTACACACGTATTTATAATATATTTCACAAATCTACAAGATGAAGGACATAAAGACTTTATGGCTGTCGCTTTTACGATTTTAATCTAAGTACAAAATTCTCTATGTGCATTTATTTGAACTTACCTTGCTTCAAATTAATTTTCTAAAGTGTCTTTTATAGCCCCGTAAACTTTGCCAAGAAAATGAGTGAATAATTGTACGGAGGGCGACGCGTGTACATTTCTTGTCGTGGAATAACTTTTAAATTACTTACATCTTAATAAATTAAATACATTTACAAATCAAAATTAAAATAATATATACATACATTTATATATACATACAAGTACATTATTATTAATTTTAACATAGGTTCACATAACGTATATACCAACTACTAGTTGGTATATACGTTATGTGAACTATCAATAATGAAACACAATCGAGATATTATTCGGCATTTCAATTTAATTATAAGCTCAAAACAGATAATTTTGCAAAAAAAATATGTAAAAAATATTTTACTGCCAAGACATCGAACCAGCTTACCATTTCTTATCACTAATCATTAATTCATTGGATATTTTAAGACGCAAGCAACAACAGTTTACTGGTATACATCTTAACATAAAATGTTAGAAAGTTATGAGTTTTGACTAACTGGAGATTAAAAAATATCTACGATTTGAACGTTTTGTTTTTATGAGAAAAACAGCTTTAACGAGAATTTTTACGGTACATTTTTTAATATAATATAAAAATGAGTGTTAAATTGAGAGAGGCAGAACTTTTTAAGACATATTTAAATAAGAAATTTAATAAATACCCGGATAGCTTTGTACTTTAAAACATAATAACATTAATTTTTGTTATTTTATCTTTATACTGATTTTCTTTTATTATAGGTATTTTCGTATTTTAATGAATAATTAGGCGCAGTAGCATGGCGTTTAACTGTGGTTGTGGATCCAATTGCCACTTTTTCAATATGAATTATTTTCATTTTTCCGTTTTGGTTATATAAAGCATAGCACTCAAAACGTATGTCTTTAATTCTGGCGGAAAGAAATGTTTTACTCTACTCTTTTACATTTTTTCCCTAACTTGCTATGAAGGTTGAAGCGTGAATATGAAAAATACCTATGAAAAAAATAGCCTACCAAGTTCAACAATATATATTTCAACACTCTTGATTACAATAAAATTTTATTTACGCAAACTCAAATTTATTTACATACGATAAATTACAAAATCGCTTACAATATCGTGGGGAAAGTAAAAAGATCACAATTTAAATGTCTGAGTGGATCCGAGCAATTATATCAATTTAATCAGAAGCTAGCGTTAAATCATTTGTCTCTCTGTCGACACTTGTTATTCAAAATATCGAAATTAAAAGATGGAAATAACTTCGAGTTCATTTTATTTGTTTTGCTTATGAATATTTTATTGTTTTCTTAGAGTATCAACAGTATTTGATCAAAAGGTTTTATTCACTTTGTGAATTTCATGTTTATTTTATAACTGAAATCAATAACTTAAAAGTGACAGATAACGTCTAAACGTTGACATTTTCAAATGTTTCTCTATAAAATTTATATATTTTTTTATATTAAATTTACTATATGTACTAGATATATTGTGTAAGATGTATACTAGATTGTTATTTAGTTACTTACTTACTAAGAAAAACTTACTATTCCTACAATTCTTCTATCTAACTAAAAAAATACACATAACTTTAATATCTGTAGGCACAAAAGTAAGTAAAATTCAGAATTGTCTATTTGTGATTTCAAAATAACCGTATTTTTCAAGGAGGTATGGTTATTTAAATGATATTAAAATATAAACAAATATTTTTTTGTGTCTGCCTGGTTGGTATGCAATTGGTATTAAAGCCGCTACTTCAAGTAAGGTATCAGGTGAAAGGGATCTGGCTAAGCTAAGCCTAAATTTCAGAAAAGACCTCCAATTTTTGTACGAAACCCTCGGTGGTCGAGCCCGACTCGTGCGGTTTATATGAAATATCAATAAATTTTCATTTTTCGCAATTTTTCCTTTATCTGTGCTATAAGACGTTCCTTTGTAATAAATTTCAAGATTCTGAGTTATCGACAAGTATTACACTGTAGGTTTTGATTCACTTGCAAGTTTTGAAAATTTGCAGAAATTTGCGACGAAATTTTAACGGTTGTATCTTTTCATTGTGTCGGCTTATAATATTAATAATCTATCTCCTACGTCAATCTTCGATTGTTCCATATATCTATCCAATCTAGAGATTGGATAGATATGGAACAGCGTTAGAAGTTTCATTTTTCACAGCTCCAAGGGACAGTAGCCCTGAGTATTTGATATAAATAATAATAAAATTGATATAATCAGCCCGATACCTACACATATTTTTGGGAAAAAGGGTCTTGGCAGACGAACGGACGATTGCATAACAAAGTGATCCTATGAGGGATCCGTATTTTCCTTTTGAGATACGGAACCCTAAAAAGTAGGACTAAACTGCCCCTAATATTTTAAAATTTGTTAAGATTTTCATAGTCAAAAAAAATATTGCTACGATATATAACTATAAAACTCAACCTTATAAAACAAAGAATTCACCTTAAACAGATCTCATTTAATGAAAAATGATGTACTTGAAAATCACTTTGGAGGAAACGTGAAATATCGTTCAATTACTGATCAAATCACATCTAATCGAGAACGTAAATCTAAGAAGATTTCTTTAGTAACGATCTCAAATAATCAGCTCTTTATAAAGAAAAAGAGACTACTCGCTAATTCAAATAACTTTGTTATTCTTGCAATATTTTGTTATTTCTTGTTACTATAAACTTTTTATATTCACTCTTCACCTCTTCATCGTAACAGAATAGGCGGAGACAAACTATTATTAACACTTTCTTTTTTTTATTTTTTACTTCTCTACAAATTATTGTGTGTTGAGTTACGAGCATCTTTTAATTTGTTTTAATTTTTGTATAATATTTACACTGTATTTTTTTTCAGTTTCACGTTGTGTCAACACTGCACTTTTTACTCACTGTTAAGGCACTCCGTTCCCTAATTCCCGCCGTATTCAAGAGGCATTGCGTGTTGAGTGGCGGAACTTAACACCGCGCTTTCCATCGTTACTAGAGCGAGGAAATGAAAATGTTACGCCTTAGGCTTGCAGCGGCTAGCCACGCGACTGGTCTCTATCTATCCTCGCTTCATGGCGATCATTCTCTCATCTTTCTCGTTCCGATCTTAGTCCGTTAAAAATATTCTTATATAAGAAACAATAAGAGCATTCGTGCTAAGTTCTGTTCAAATTCCGCTCCAATCGCATATTTAAATTATATAAAATAATTTGTCATACAAGAATCTCCGGCAGGCGCTGCTGCGAATCCTCTCTTAAAAGGCATCTATTCTATTTCATCTTGTGAGCCCTTCTGCGGTCCGCAGCTTCATTAGGGGCAAGTTAAGCCAAGCCTAATTACGCTTTTGAATTAAATTAAAGCCTAATGGAATGTATTTACACTGCTAGCCGTATAAAATAACTTAATTTTAATTTTTTTTAAATATAATTGTATATATAATATAGGCGTATGATATAATTGTTATTCCTATGTAGCTATTTAAACAATCCATATTAAAAAAATAAACATATATTCAGAGCGGGCGAAGACCCGTAGGGGCCGCCCCTCGGAACTTCGCCCGCTCTATATTATAGAGAAAGTTAAGTAAAACTCAACTTTGGCATGTCACAATTTTTTTTTTATAAAAAAATATGCATTCTATTTTTAATTCTTATTCCATTTTTAAAGCAATATAAATATTCAACTTAACTATATTTAGTTCTTTGAAAGATTCTTGACAAGAGTGCTTGTAATGCAACGCTGAACAATTTGAAGAAAAAGTCACAATTACACTTATCATGATGGTCTGAATGGGCATAATCTGACAGTCTCTGTATTTCAAGTGGATAGTACTTAGTGGGCCTTTTTGAGGATCTTATGAAAAAAGTATGAAGTACTTGTATAACATTGGCATACAAACGATGGTCGTGGGTTACAATTTATCATGGCAAAATTACGCTTAAAATATTTTATTCGATTGAATAGTGCAAGTTTGGGAAAACAGTATCTTCTGTATTTATATGATGTTAGGAAACCTGTATTGTTATGGTACTTTATTATTTTGAATTGCAGCAAATATTTATTTTCTTGAGTTAGGCGATGTAGTTGGAACTTGCATTCCAAGTGGATGATTCTGGGGTTCCTTTATCGGTGCTAAATATAGTTATTTAAAAACAATCTTATCTAATATCGTCTTTAATACAATTCAGTTATGTATGTAGAGTTTGAGGCCAGTCGTGCCACAGGAACACAAACGTGTGAGTGTAAGCGCAACAGGTTTTGGATTCGATATCCACTCGAGAAAATGAATTAATATATATGGTCATTTCTTGGCTCTGACGTCGGGGCACAGGGTCGGCCTTCAGAATTCGGCGAAAATGTGGAAAGGAAGGCCTTAATGGGACCGGGTTGTCATGATACTAGGATCGCAGGTTCCCTCTGTTTATCTAAAATGAAAACTGAAAAATGTTACTTAAACATAATGTACAGTGTTTCCATAGCAAGATATACTTAATAGATATACTTAGTATCATCATTGTTAAACATAAAGAAAATGCAAAGGAAAAACAAAAATATATAGATGTATAATTAATTTTCTTCTTATAACGGATAGTATGCGTATAAAAACACCTCACTTGTATTGTAATCTGAGTAAATAAAGCACACCAACTGTCCATTAGCACAACCCTTGTTTTTAGTTTCCACATGGCTGCGCAGTAAAAAGTTGCAGACTGACTGATGACCACCTAAATGATGATAAAAAATTGAATTGTGGACAGTTTTAAATTTTGTTAAAATATAATCTATTATATATATTTATATTTAGGTATTCGATTATTAGGCCAGTCGTGGCACAGATGCACAAGCGAGCGACTGTAAATGCTACAGTCTATGGGTTCGATTCTCACTCATAGAAATGAAATATTTGAATCTTACATTTCTTCGCTCTTGTAACGAGGCAGAGCGCGGCATTGAGTTCCGCCACTCAACACACAATGGGGGGATCTGAAGAGCCTTAATGAGAACGGAGTTTCTTAACACTAGGTTCGCATGTTCCATTTGCTTATATGGGATATAGCTTTGTGCGAAATAAGTTAAAAAAAATAATATAAAGTTATGAACAGTTTCTAATGATTTATATACGCTTATGTATCATTTCAGGTTTACCTACTCCTTAAATAAAAAAAATAAAACACACCATAATAAAAACAAAGTACTTCCAATTTAGGCTTTTAATTAAATTACAAACAAACACAAGAAAAACATCTTATATATCACCTACTAAATATTTTCAGAATTTCAACCATTCAAGTCGTTTGACTCAAAAGAGGATTAGACCGAAGGACCCTTTGAGGGGATAGCGTAAGGTATTCACAGAAAAATTCCATAATTCCACTCATTACCATGAATTGTAGCGAGTAGGTACTATGGTTTAGTCCCTTGCTACTTGTTATTTAATTATAAACCTTATTTAATTAGTTTAAGATTTAAATTCAAATAAAATAATGATAAGTTCAGTGACAATTCTTGTAAACGACGCTTTAAATGGGGAGTACGAACGTTCGTTTGGTTGAAAACAGATGTTTACATTGTATGCGTTTTGTATTCTAAGTATGAATATATATATATATATATGAAAGAAATAAAATGTATGGCAACAGAACATATTATATTATATATAAATTAATAAGATGTACAAACACA
>DWAE01000578.1:0-14803 GCA_018237945.1 Heliconius sapho
ACTCGAGGAGATAAAATATTTACTTAAATTTATATTTCCATTTCTTCGCTCTGGCCTCTAGGGAAAGCGCGGCGTTGAGTTCTGCCACTCAACACGCAATGCCTCCCAAATTCGGCAGAAAGTGGAGAACGGAGTGTCTTAACACTAGGTTCCCTCTAAATACCCCGCTGTGTGCGGGATACAGCGTGAACCTGCATTTTAAGAAATATATATTTTTAAAACAACAGCTCTGATTAAAACTTAATTAAAAAAAATTAATGAGTAGAACTGTATAAGTAGTAATATTAGCTCAATTTTATGATGAGTTTGCTGAAAAAGCATACTTTTAGAGTACATTAGCTTTCAAAAGTGTCAGAATTGTTGCCTTCGTAATTTGGAGAGACGCCAACGAAGGGCACCTGCGTCTTCATCTAAGCAGAGAATCTTGGGGATGATTATTATGTATTACTTGCTAATATTAAATCTATTTTAATAGTAAATTTAATATTTTAATTAAAATGGAAATTAAAGAAAAATCTATTGTTTCTATTACAATATTTTTTTATAGAAAAATTAGAAAGCAGCGCTTAAAGAAAAAAGAGAATTTTACTTGTTAAAGAATTTATTGTAACACCATGAGTCTGTATTGCTTTGATAAATGTGAGTGTCAAGAAGTAAATAAAATCGAATAAGGAAAGTGGTCTGAATAAAATACATAGTAAATAGTCATAAATAATAATATACAGTGATTGCAATAAATATATCAAGCCATCTAGAGTTCTTGTTGATGAACCTACTTGAATAGAAGACATGTCCGTTTATTGGACTATATTAAGTAATATCACACTGTGTTTTACTTTCTATATCCTTTATAAAAACCAATTAAGAAGTTAAAAAGCATAATTTAAAAAAATGTTATCAGTCTATTCCACATCTGTTCCATGGATATGTATATATATAAAAACAAGTTCTCATGTCTACAAATTTTCAAGTTAATAGAGAAGGAAGTAGAAAAAGCTAACATCTGCCATCGTTTCTAAAGATGAACAAAAATAAAGTAAACCAGTTAAGGGAACAAAAAGTAAAAACATGTATTTGGAATAGAAAAAAAGCATATCCGGAGCACAGGAAATATCCTGTATGTATAGCATATCCCGGCTCAAAAGTAGCTTTATCACTAAGCCTCTTGGAAATCACGTGAAAACGAGTTATTAACATTATAATTTATCACAGCTATTGGATTTAGTAATCACTGCGGCCATTTCAATTGAAAATCAAAAATTTATTTAGGAAGAATGGATTGATTAACGATGTAACGTCACCCCTCGTCAAGTCACAATACACAAGTCATGCGATATAATAGCAATATTGTATCGCTTTGGCGTGAACTAAATTACCTTCCGTGGCGTAATTAGCTGATATTTCATAACAGCACCCCAGTTAAGATGGATTTGAAAATAGAAATTAAAACAAAGCACGTCAAAACACATGAAACACATGTTCTTGAGAAGAAAGTTAAAATTAACATAAGCATACAAATATTATTAAGTTCAAAATGGAATATAATAAATTATAAATAAATCACTGTGTCAAACACTTTAATTGAATTATTAAGTAGGGCTCCATTATTTATAACAGAAACTTCACTTTCTTGAGAGCTCCAATGGTTGATCCATTCCAGTCAATGAAATAGCTCCTTAAAAACTACTTTCAATATCGAGCTCTATATTATAATCTCTAATTTAATGAGTTCCGTTCAAATATAACGGACACATTCAACAAAACTAACATATTGCACGCAGGATATGGTAATGGTCTTAAGAAATAGAAAGCGATCGACTATTTTCGTTGGAGCCAAGAGCAAGAGCTATTTATTTTGAGACCTACTTCCTTCCAGACGGAGGACGGAGACGGAGGGCTATTACGTCTAAATAGAGGATTAATTGTGTCTAAATGTAAACATTTAAACTTGAGTCTTTGTTGTCAAGGTTTGTTGATAATCGTTGCACATATACAACCTGTACTAGGTTAAATACTTAATAATCAGAAGTCAAAGCGCTTGGAGGGTTTGAAAGAGTCACGGGTTCAAATTCCGCTCCGTTCAAATTTATATACGTTTTCCTTGTAAGTATTTTTCTTTCCTAAGTGTAATATAAGACAAAAATGTTAAGGAATACTGTACTAGGTTGCTAATATGAGTGGTGCGGGTACATTTATCAAAATATGCCAAACTGTGCAAAACAAAAGACCAAAAACATTTTGACATTCTGATAAAAATGGAATTTGTTGAAGATAATAATAACTTTAGGCCATGGTCAAAAATAATCACAAAGTCATACCTATAAATTAATTATCTAATCATCAAGATAAATTGGTCTCTAGGTATTTTAACGAAGGTGACATCATGTTGATTTTATTAAACGTTACAATTACAAACCTCAGGCCATATTTGTAATTATTGAACAATCTATATCGACATAGAACAGTTATATAGATGATCTGAATTGGATTTTCACAAAATATTTATATGTAAAACTGCTTTTCTTTTTTTTCTGATTGGATAAAGTATGTTTCTTTTTATCAATTCTGCAGTGTTCTGGAGAAGTCCAAAAATAAGGATCTAAGCATAATACAAATGATCATATTATAACAAATATATACGTAATTATGAACAATATTGCCTTAACAGAGAGGGGTAGTTAGGCACATAAGTGAACCTACACATTCATCACAATTTATTACCGTAATGCGCTTTAAAGTAATTACAAAATCGCACCATAAACCGACATTTTATGGATTACCTTTCCAATAACGTTTCCAAGTCTCAATTAATCTGAGTAGTGAATAGAAAATCTGAGGTAGAAAGCGATTAATTAATTATTTATTAAATAAATTTCAATATTTCCGGGATTTCCCACAAATTTACAAAATAATAATTTTTTTAAAAGATTTATTCCTTTATCAAATAAAATGTTTCGATTAATTTATTATTTTAATGGTAATATTATATATATTTGTATATTTTCAAAGGTTTTCCAAAATAGTTTAAATATCTGATTGCTACGATGATACGTTGTTATTACAATATATTAAACATATTGCATCAAAAATCAAATGTCATTTTACTGATTGCAATATTACCAGAAAGTCTACAACAATTATTCCTTTCTTCGCCCTTTTTTTAAGTTACCAAGCACCAGTTAGTTATTGACGAGTGTCAGGGGAATATTTTATATCCGTCAGTTATAAATCCCGGGCAGCTGTGTAGCAGGTGGCAGGAGCGTGCCTGTGTTTGTGATTGGGTTATTTTTTAACTGAATCCAGTTTACGCATGATTGGGGTGGTTGTATTTTTCTTTTATTATCTTAAGTAATAAATTGCTGCTGTTAAACTCGAGGGATAATTAAAACTTAACGTTTTAAATATATTATTATTACAATTATATCATTATTGGTCATTTCATATCTGGAACGTGTCTGTCTATAAGCAATGGTTGAGGTAATTAATCCTAAGAATTCTTAATATTATAAATTAATAAAGAACATTTTTTTATTCTAAAAACATAATATACATTGTAGAAAATAAAATGACGCGGTAAACGTTTCAACACAAAATTTAACACAACACTATTTGATTCGAATTGTTCAGTTGTCTTAAGATCCTCATACAAAATGAAATTTATCTTAAATTCAAAACCGCATTAATATTCATGAGTGTACAGCTCGACAATTATTCAAACACAATCTTACATTGTGCAGGCTGTTACCACCTTGGTTTGTTTAAGTTTGTTAAAGCTTGCAAATACAACGTGCCTACACTTACTTGCCACTAATACGATTTAGAAATAAGCGTGTCGTGTTTCACGTTTGTACTGAGAAGTTCTATAAGCATCATACATTTTAATGCTATATTGAGACCTTCAACCTACATATATTGATATACCTAACCATGGGTACAATTTGATCCGGTAAGAGATTTACAATCATGACAGCGGTCTATGGTATAGTATGAAATTGATGTCAGGTACACCACAGTTGTCAATACATAGGCGAAGCCGGCAGGTTTCCATAAATGGCGACAATACTCGATCGTAATCAGAGAAAAACCTAAGGACCGAGCCTTCGAGCCGGACTTGACCTGTTTTGAACTTGAAACTTAGATGTATTATTTTTACCTGCACATAGGGAACCTGGGAACTTAGTATTAAGATACTCCCCATCTACCATTAGGACATTTCTTTTCCTCACTTTCTGCCGAATTCTTGAGGCGTTGCGTGATAAAGAACTCAACAACGCGCTTTTCCTCGTTACCAGAAACATTACCCACAACCATCGCGTTGACCGTCGCACATATGTGCACCTTCGCCATGACAGCCTTTAAACTTGAAAGTATTTCAGCAAAATAGATAAATGTTTTTTATACAACTTCAACACAAGCTGTATCAGATTATATCGAATCTCTTAATGATCTAATAGTGAAGTTTACATCACAGCTGCTCACAAGGTTAGCGAGATTGTGAGCAGCTTAAAAGAAGTTCTTTAAGTTGAAAGTCGCAGTCCAAATGCGTTGGCGCATCTGCCGACCCACGTGCTGCATCAGTCCGTGTAGGTTTCTCTTCGAAAGATTTTTTTTTGTTATTTGTTCGACGAACACATTTATCATTTGCGCCAGATGCGCGAGTAATAATAGGGTTACCTTGGCTAATTCGTTCTAAAATTAAATTTTCGCCTCTTCGTGATTTGTATTTTTTCCAATTTTAATAACGAACTTAAAACGATATATTTAAATACATCCCTAAAAATAGTTTGACTTTTAGAATTAAGTTAGCGTGAATTAGATTCACAACACATGTGTCTATGAGTGTTCTGTTTTTTGTCAGTCAACATCCGAGGTCTGTTTAGCGACATGTGCAAATTATATTTTCTGTGAGCACAAGGTTGAACCAATTTATATTTCGTTTTAAAATATCTAAAAATAATATTTCAAAATAGTAATACGAAGCTATTTGATTATTATTAATGATTAGTGCCTACATTTTTCTAGAAGCCAATAGTCTCTATCTAAAAGCTTTTGTTAGTTGTATATCCTTAAATGTTATTAAAAAGTATTTTCTTCTACAAATCGAGCTACAGACATGCTCGTAGCTTCTTTGATAGCTTTGTTGTGTAACCTTTACGGCGGTGATTAAATCTCACCATTATTATTAACTGGCTCCATTCAAGCACCCACTGTCGTTCTCTAGGCGGTTCGGAAACTATGCCGTCCACCCACAGCGGCTGGTCCCGTAGGCGCAACAGGGTCACACACAGCCTTAATGCATATACGTATTTCGACTAACTAAATGCACCAATTGTTCAAGCTAACTCATATTTAAATTCAAAGTCTAATATGAGAGATGTGAGGTCCACCATTGTTTTGGCCGTTTCGGTGGTCCGAATAGAATTAAGTTGCTTCAATTTAAATAATGTTTATAAATGATTTGTATATTTTGACGCAGAAAAATTTGCGTATTATCTTACTTATTTATATTCAATCGTGCGTCGTGCAAGCCAAGACGATCAAGTCATTCAAATATTTAAAAAAAAACAAATATTAAAGGTATCGTCATGCAAATATTGAATGGAAGTTTACCATTAATTTTCATGTTACTATTCAAAAGGACCATCGGCTCGTGTTTTTAGAACCGTACGGTTAAATATTGACAGGTACACTGTAACCACATCCGATGTCACCAAACGTCACAGACACTGCAAATAATCCAATCCACACGGTGTTTGCACAAAGTTAGGGCCGCACGTACAACACAAGTGCGATTATAGATAGATTTGGTGTCGAAAACACGCGAACGTGCGCGCATCAACCGACAGACTGAGCGAAGACCGTCCGCGACCGCTGACCGGCGTCGTTGCCGAGTGACGCGGTAGCTCCCCTCCCTCATCTACCGCTTGAATTCTGCACCCGACGGATCGGGCGATGGTTGTATGGAATTGTCGTGACTCGACGATAGATTAACCCACCTTTATAGAAAACTTCGTCTTGTTTTTACGCTGAGATAGTATATGGGGGCGGGTTGAAGCTTATTTTGACACCCGTGAAGGTGACAGGCTCCGTATTCTTTTAAATGTCACAAATAATAAAAATTATAAACTTTATGATGTAGCGTGTGACACTTCATACTGCGACGTCAAGGTTTTGACAAAGGATTATATTACGATGGTAAAAAAAACAAATACAGGCAAACATGAAGGGAGATGAATGTAGTGAAACAAAAATAATATTATAATGTTCTAATTTTGATATACAATGGGAATTTTGGAATGCATGTAATAAATCATTAGAATCATCAATCAAAATTAATGATAGGTCTATTGACAATTTATAATGAAGTCATGTTCAAGGTGTCCTGTATTCCTGCCCACTTAATATGGCATTTGACTAATGATTTGTTCGAGCGCTATCTTAAGAGAAATTGATATGCAACATTAAGCTTAGGCTTGATTTTGATTTTGCTTAATCGATTTTTTTATATTGATGTTGTTGATTTAATTTTTTTTTAATGATTTGTTTTTTCTTTAATTACAATATCATTTGTTTCATAATTACAACATCAAATTTTCATCTGACAGGTTTCAAGTTATTTGTTCACCGTAAATCGTAGGGGTTGTTTAATTAATGATGTGGGCATCAATGTAAAATATTACTGCAGAGGCCGTCGTAGCGCAGTGGCACAAGCTTCTGACTGTGTGAGCTCAATTCCCACTAAGGGAATTTTATCTCTATCTATTTTTTTCATTTCTTCGCTCTGGTAACAAGGCAAGAACGGAGTGTGCTTACTCTGCTACATGCGGGATAGAACGTGATATAAAATATTTAAAATTAATAAATAATACGAATATTTTATTCGTATTTTTTGTCGTGTAAACTTAATTTTGTAATTTGACATTCAAAATTTATTATTACACCATTTGTTTACCAAATGCTAAATTGGCCTACCTTAAGATTTACATACGAACGTATATTTTCCTGAAAATATTTCATATTTTATAAATATCAAATACGAATTTCTTTAATAAAAGCGGATACGTCTTTGAAAGCTGCTGCTATCTTTAAATCTAATTAAATTTGTTTTGGCACTTACATATTAGTGGGTGGGTTTGGATATTTTAAAAATAATTATTTTAAGAATGTATAATACTAGCAACGCACACGTGACTTCGCCCTCTTAAGCTTATTGTCAAATTATAAAAAATCTCTACATAAATCGCAGCCTATTCGTTATTCTGATGATATAACCTATACACCTAATATAAAGTTTCACCTGAATCCCTTCAGTAATTTTTGCTGTAAAGTGAAACAAACATTCATCCTCACAAACTTTTACATTCATAATATTTGTAGAAAGCAATGTTCATGTAAAATGATATTATATTTTAAATTACGATATAAAATACAAAATTATTACCTTAATTTACGACTGTATACAACTCAAAATTTTATAAAAGTAACTTAAAATCTTTATCTATATACTTTCCAGTATATAGATTTTAAAGTGATCATTAAGAAAGACGTTAATTAGCAAATAGAACCGGCCGTTCGTATGATAGCGGACTGTTAGACAGGGATTACTGGACTATGTTATTGGTACCGGAATACGAAAGAAAAACCAGATTTCGTCTTCTAATCATTGTACAGTATTAATAACATATTATTTATATATGTTTACTTTTTTTAAAGGGATTGTTCATTGTTTTTTTAATTGTATCGATAAATTATTTTAATTCGCAAAATTTAACTTAAATCATATATGTACTGAAAAAGACTGTATCTGCCTACTGAGTTATATTGAAAATATTCAAAAAACCCTCTTGTCATTTTTTTCTGCTTCACGCGGTATCCCGCATATAGCAGGGTAGGGAACCTAATGTTAAGATACTTAGTTTCCCACTTTCCGCGGATAACTCGGTGGCGTTGTGTAACAGCGTTTCCTTTTGTCTTGCTACCAGACCGAAGAAATTAAAATATTGACAAACAATAATTAATCAACCCGATTTAGCATCGAACCCACAACAACACTCTGTAAAATAATCTCCAACAATTTTCGTCAATTTTTAATTATACCATCAACTAACGCATACAAGTTCTGACAAAGAGACGGGTTTAAGCGTTTTATCAGGCCCTTCATGGTTGAGTTCACTTAAGGCGCACGCTCCAAGCTCACACGTCACGGTGACTACATATATTATCGAAGTAGTTTCCGAAAACAGTTTTTATTCGTGTCACTATAGATCAATTAATTTAAAATACATGTAACTCTACTGTATGGTTCGTGTATTCTTTTTCTTTATTCAAGTCGTCGGTCTGTGGGACCGTCGTGGCTCAGTGGGACTGCTTCTGAACGTAAACACGACTGTGGGTTCGACCCTCACTAAGGGAAATGGTTATATTTCAATTGTTTTGATTTTCACGTGATATAGAAAGCGTTAAGATTTAAGAGAGCAACTAAACACGAAATTTCTCGAAAAAATTGGGCGAAGTGTGGGAAACGGAGTGTTTTAACGCTAAGTTTCGTCAGCCTGCGTGAAGGTGCTATTTTTTAAGTCATTTATTAGATATTAAGCGTATTTTAGCGTACTTAAGATAAGTAGTTAATATATTATTGTATGGGAATGTTTTCATTTCAAATTTTAGTTTTTTTTTCAATGCATCTATATAAAAAGTACTATAAATACAAAGAGATTGAAAATGATAATAATATTAAATGTTGTCTTAAAATTATATCAGAGTAAATTAATAAAAATTAAAACAGAGAAACAGAAATCTTTTAAAATGTAACTTCTCGTTGCCATCGACATTTTTGATCATTATATGCAGTTTTTACAAACCGTCATGTAGTTGTTCGAGTAATTTAAGCGACCAGTTCTTATGAGTGGCTTATATGATAGCAACATATAGTTGGTATAATTAAGAGGTAATTAAGATGTCGCCTCTGCCTCTTTTCGTGGCCACCTACCATAAAGTACGTACATACATAGCTACTTTGTAACTGGCAATTTTTTTTAAATATCATTAAAGTAAGAAATATTTGAGGAAAATAAAAAAATAAAATATCAATTATAGTTAATTCAGTATTTTTAAACTAAATTATATGTTTACTTTTGACATCATTTATTTTCAAGGTACCAACGTTTTATTTTAATACGCATGTACAATTGTAGAAATTAAGTTAAATGATATTGAGGGCGTCGTGGCGCAGTGGCACAAGCGTGAGACTGTAAATGCAACGGTTGTAAGTTTGATTCCCATTCGAAGAAAGAAATGACTGTAACGAAAATCGCCGCGATGCGGGGAACGGAGGTGTCATAATAGGGAACAGAGTGTTTTGTGTTTGTGTATATGAAGTTTATCACATAGCGGGGTAGAAAAAAAATTGTTTCTCCCAGTTTGCAGGCTTTGACACTACACCACATCAATCCATCAATAGTCTAGGCTCATCCTAGTAACCATTAAATTCGTCAACTTCAGAGACGAAAGCATCAGTCCTGTTAATATTCCTTTCCATTCCGTTTTGAACTCACTACTCTGCCACTCAGTGAGAAGCACTGACACTGCACCGGAACGATATAATTATGTTTATATTTCAACACAAAACAATATGTCGATAGAACCGTCGCCGATTTGTCTACTATAACATTTGCTAGATAGCTAAACATATATAAACATACAAAACTATATGTTTATACATATCTAACCCTTAAGGTTAAGGAAATAAAGCTTAGAATCTAATTTAATATTTAAGTTTACATGTACCGTGCAATGATACAATATGGATGATATCAGCTATGTATGTGCGTATGATGGATCGTGTCCTCTTTTATCGGTATCGCTGACAGTTACAAGTGGTTTTTTAAATCGATTTATCTGAATTTCGTAAAATTGGGACATTGGATTATTGAAATATCGATGTTTTTCACCGGTTCTAGAACCGTTAGTTTGAGATTAGTTGGGATAAATATTTGACTTTGATTCTGGAGTAGTTAATTTTCATCATGTAGACGATAATTTTAATATTTTTGTTGACTAGGGCCCCCTTGCGGCTTCGCCTGCTTAAATTACACACTTATTTATTTACTAATCGGAATTATTTCGTGTTTTAATAATTTTATCACTTTAGAGACATTATCCATACATTGAAAACTAAAATTTTGTAGGCTACTTAATATATTTTTTTTATGTATTTGTGAACCGATTTAAACAAAACAAACAATAGATGTTAAGAAAGTTTGACAAAATACAACAATGTACACAGCATTTAAATCGCTTAAGCCGTTTCTGAGATTAGCGTGCACAAAAACAGACAGACAGACAAAAATAAAAAAAAAACATTGTTTTGAGTTCTATTACATTATTAATTGCCCCCAAAAATAGATTTTCTTACATATTTTCATACAGAGCGCAATCATTTACGATTTTAATATAAGTAGGTTTATTGTATAGATAATAAAAATAACAGTAAAATGTGTAAAACGATTATTTAACATTAAGATATAGTTGTTGTAGTAAAATGTAGTTGAAGCCGGTCGTGGCGCAGGGGCACAAAGTGTGACTCCAAAATCGACTGGTTGTGGGTTCGATCCCTACTCGAGGAGATGAAATATTTATTTATTATACATTTATATTTTCATTTCAAAATAAAATACAATAATGTTTCTACAACAGGATATAGGAGTGGCACAGATGAACAAAAAGGTATAAGTATTCAGCGGAAGGCCATTGTGTCGGATGTTTGTTAGCTCGATAGAGTTTCGGCATAGTCGCAAAAACTCCGAAACCCGATACGAAGTTTCCCGCGGTGCTAATTGGTCATCCGTATACAGATTGTGTTACAATAGGTTGACGATAATATTTGGGTAACCTATCTCGTAGATAAACGTGGTAAATAAGACAATTTTTACATACTTAGAAAACGTATAATTTGAACTTGAACTCGAACCCGCGCCTTCTGGAAACCGACCAGGCGCCTAATTTTAAAACGTATTCTTAATAAGTATTTTTCTTTCCTAAGTGTGGAATAACACTTTAAAAATGTTAAAAGACTATTTTATTCTGTTAAGTTCCATAGGAACTTGTACTTACGGAATTCAATACAAATTATAATTTAATAATATTGTTTTTGTATAAAAGCGCGACATTAAATCCCGCTACTTAAAGCGTAATGTCTGTCTGTGTCTGAAAATTAGAGCATAAATTAGGCAACAGAGCGTCCCGACATTTGGTTCCCTCTGACTACCCTACGATATGTGGGATACAGGCAAGCTACGTTAATTTAATTGTGTGTTGAATTATCCTAATAAATATATGTGAATGTAAATATGAACGATTTAAAAAGTCTCAGTTCTGAAGCCATAACTTTACCGAACTTGTGGTAAATTATTTGACGTTCAAAAAACGAAGCATAAAGATTCATTTAGAATCGATATATTTTAATTAAAGTAAGACAGATAGGGGAAGACCTCGGTTGACTTTCGAAAATACAGCATCAAAGATACTGAAAGAAGGTCGCGTGAAAAAGCATGAGGACCACCGGAGGGAACGTATAAAAAGGTTGATGACAGTGTACGGGATAAAGGAGATATGTAGAGACCGTAGAGTTTGTTGCTCCGTTCTCTCTGACTACCCTGTTAGGGATACAGCGTGAAGTTATATTTTAATTTTGAACCCGCAACTATCGCATGCAGGCCTATTAATTATATTCGTTTTAGATGCAACACGTTGGCGTCTAAAAAAAATTTGACTACAGTAAATAACACATAAATTAAAAAAAATATTATTAAAAACAACAACATGGTTACCCTCTCACGCGACACATCGCGAGCGCAGTCAATTAGTTTTATTAGCGTAATGTTTTATCACTTAATTCGTGTGGGCTTATTTTGTACTCTTTTAGTTGACGTTTGTCAAATGGATGAGCTTCTTATGATCAAAATAAATTTTAATGTTTATATAAAGGCCAGTCGAGGCTCAGAGGTATAAAGTGAGACTGTAAACGCAACAGTTTATGGGTTCAATTTCCTATCAAGGAAATGAAATATTGAATATTTTAATTTCTTCGCTCTGGCGTTGTGGCGGCGTTAAGTTTCGCCACTAAAACGTCAATTATCACATATTATTGCATTTATTCGATTTGAAATCGAGAAGTGCTGCAGACAGGCAAAGTTAAGTAATGGGGGAACTTCTGCTTCCTCTCGTCTCCAGAGGGTGTACTATTGAAGATATATTTCTGTTAGCGTTAAAGCAAAACGAGAAGTTTAAAATGTATGGCGACGACATTTCTTGTTGAATAAGTAACATAGCTCATCTCATGTCCATAAGATTGCATTTTTTTTCTTTGTCATCTTTTTATTGGGTAAGTATTTTTTTTTAGTTATTATGGTGAGTTTATTATAAAATTATTGCAACGGTGTTGTGTTTCAGAATTACTTCTAGAAAAAAATCTAATACATTGAATTTGATTTTTTCTTTTTACTTTTTTAT
Source organism: Heliconius sapho (assembly GCA_018237945.1). Taxonomy (NCBI): domain Eukaryota; kingdom Metazoa; phylum Arthropoda; class Insecta; order Lepidoptera; family Nymphalidae; genus Heliconius; species Heliconius sapho. Next base: position 12,511 of record DWAE01000578.1, read on the forward strand.
GCAGTCGGATTTTTCTATTTTTATTTCATCGCTTTGAAAGAAAGAAGTAGACCTATATTATTAATATTTTTTTTAGCTTTACGATATATCCCGCATATGACAAGGTGGGCAGAAGGAACCTAGTGTTACAGAGAAGACACTCCGTTCCCATTAAGACAATTCTGTTCCATATTTGAAGCCAAATTTTAAAGGAATTATATTGAGTAGCGAAACTCGAAGCTGTACCTACCAGAGCTAAAAAAGGGAAATTTGAGCAACAGCGGCATATTTCATACAGAAAGAAACGTCAAAAATCTGGAGAATTGCTTAAAAATAACTCAAACCACATTCCTTTCCTATACAGACATAATAAAGTCAATATCAGTGCACCAAAACTGCGGTGTAATTAGTCTCAGAACTAAAAGCATTTCGCGGTTCGTGGTTTATTTTTTGTGGCACCATCGGCGCGTGTTCCTTTGAAACATTTTAATTACTATTTTCTCAAATAAATGCCGATATAAGAAGTAAAAGATATTGATAAACTTTTATGTGGACTAAACGAAGGAATAATTTAATAGTAGGTAGACCTTTTCGGCATACAGTTTTAAGTTGAAGATAAGAATAATGGACTTTGGCTTTGACAATGTCGAAATTTGCATAATTAAGTAAGATGAGAGAGATCATAAGAGGGGGAGTAAATAATTATATTTATCGACACAGATATTGTAATGTCAGTAAGTGATTTAAGTTTGTTTTTAAAAGATAAGAGTTTCAGTGGATAATAAGGCAGACACAAAAATTGGAAAGTAAAAATTTTAACATTTAGATTTACTCCAAAAATATAATAACACTACGTTTCCTCGTTGCTTCAAATCTTCTTTGATAATGTTTGAGTAATATTTAATACTAGACCTAGAAAATAAGAAACCTAATAAGAAACAAAAACAACCTAATAATTAAATAATAAATAACTCAAAAAAAATCATCAATCCTTTAGATGTCAGTAAAAAGGACTTTAAAAATATTCCACACTTTCCTCATTAGAAGAGCACTCGGATGAGGAATCCGGTTGGGCATAAAACTATTTCAAAGGAAGCACGTGTGTGGGACTCAATTATAATAATGGATATTATTTTTACGGCGACGAAATATCCAGACGTTTCCTACTGAAGAAATAGAAATAATATTCTGAGAAAATTTGGCTGGTGTTGAAGAAAGAGACGTGTCTTCGAGTTATTCCTTATATTCTTGTTTGGTGTAACTTAAACGATATAATTCTTCAACATATGGATAAACAACTCGACGTATGAATACGTTTGCACTTGTATCATATTGAAAATTTCGATGTTTTTGTAAATAACAAACATCAAAACAATACTGTTTATTTATTATAATTTAATTTAATTGTTACTTACGAATGAGTACACCATTTTTTATAATAATTTAACAATTTGCTGTTCAAACAGTTACTTAGTTGTAATGCAAAAATACAAAAAAGTTATTTCATATACATTATAAGAACATCAGTGTTGTGCAGTCGTTGTATAGATTGTCTTTAATTAACTGAAAAGGATACGCGACGATTATTTAATGTTTATTAGTACTCAAGGCCAGCGGAAGGTTATATGCTAATACTGTATCGCGCCACACGCTAATTCTACAGTCGAATTTCAAAACACGCAGGTGTTGCAATTTTGTGATTCAACGATTTAAAAGTCTTGCCGGTGCAAAAGTTAATACAGAATGAAATCCTGGAAAAACAAACAAATTCAGAGTTATTTTTTTAATTTAAAACAAGAGAAACGCCTTTGTTTATCAAATTTAAATATTTTACCCTCTAAGCATGTTTTTTTACATTTTATGACAATTATTATTGTTGAAACTGACCATAAGGTCCGTCACACATCAAACAACATCTGCCCTCCAATAGTTCATGCAAAAAATACCTCACAGGCTTCCTAGCATATCCTGCATATAGCACCAAAAAAATAGAACAGATGATCAACATTTTTTAAAATACTTAGTTCTTTTTTTTACGTAGCATAAGGTGAAAACATAAATTCCTTTCACCTCCAGTGACCTACCTTTCAAGTGGTAAAACTTAATGCATGTGTATGAAAAACAAAATATCTAGCGTCTAAACTCTTCAGGTACCAGGTTCCCTCTGCCTACCCTTCTATATGCGGGATAAGACAAGATTTCTCTCTAGATATAAGAAGCTGATTATGGACTGTGATTATTAAACAATATAATAAGCCGGTCGTGGCGCAGCGGTACGAAGTGTGACTGTAAAACCGACTGGTTGTGGGTTCGA
>DWAE01000579.1:0-14794 GCA_018237945.1 Heliconius sapho
ACCAGTCGGTTTTACAGTCACACTTTGTGCCGCTGCGCCACGACTGGCCTCAACAGTAAATTAGTAAAGAAATTTTATCATTCAGAGTTTCCTGACTTACTTTATCATCGTTATATAAAGAGCTCGAGCATGAAACATAATGAATTGGTCATTTATGAATATAAAAAAACTTTATTAAACTACTTTTTACAACGAATGTGATTTACTTTAGTGTTAAAAGTGTAAAATATCAATTGTTTTTTATCAGTGAAAAAAACCTAATGATTTATTTTTAAATTAGATATTTTGTATATATAGAATAAAATTTTGCTAGCGTTTTAAATAGCTACAAAAAAGTTTATTATTATCATCATCATCATCATCATCATTATCATCGGCCTGTTCTAGTCCATTGCTGACCAAAGGCCTCTCCAATGGCAAGCCATTGAGTTCGAAAAAAGATATATAAATATATAAAATGTTATATTTCTGCGTTGAATAAAATCAACTGGTTGGTTTAATATTATTTAATAACAGTATGAATTGACAAAAACTTCACTCATCAATTTATGGGACTATAAAATTAATTAGGCAATTCAACAATAAAATATAAGCAGTTTGACATTAATATAGCAATTTAGAACGGTATGCACCAACTGTACTACTGTACACACGCAATTATTACATCTAACGCATTCACTTTCTTTGATTTGCATGCTCAGTTGCGTTTTTGAAATATCAACACAATAGTAACAGTAATCGGTTCTAAAACATATACTACAAGGTTTGCTTGAGAAATACTAAATGGACAAAAAAGATAATAGCTCGAAACGCTGTTAGAGAAAACTTCGATCGATATTAAATTTATTGATATATATCGTCATATATATTAATGTATTTAATATCAATGCGAACCAGAGCGAATGAATGATTATAAAATATTTTATTTGTCAATTGGGAATTGAACCAACAAACTGTGGCGTTTACAGTCGCACGTTTATGCCCCTGAGTCACGACTGGCTTCATGTGAAGTTAGTGTTGATGGTCTTAAAATCTTATTCAGGAAATGGATAAATTGTAACAAGCGCTAAAGAATTAAGTCTTTCTTCATAAGACCCAAGCCGATGTGATATTAACATAAATGTCCGAAGAACATTTCTTTTGTATTTTCCCGTAGCATGTGTCAAAAAGTGCGGGCTCTAATCAATGTTACTCCTTTAGTACTCCTGTAATATAGCAAAATCTTATTTTAGTTTCTTTGTAACTATGAGTATTGCGAGTGATAAATTTGAGAAACTGGAAAGATATTTTCATTTCAGAGTTAATAATGATCCCGAGGTCTTTTTGTGTATTTATTTCATACACAAAAAGACATGTGGTGCATGGTGACTGCATCCTAGTAAATTTTGCGTGTGAACACATACTTAGACGTAATTGGTTTTGCAATCAATAACCCTATTTAAATTGTTCTGCAGTAGATATATCGTTATAGGATAACTTTACGTAAAATCTTTGCCATCTGCAAAAATAAATGGCGTAGAATAGGAATTTAATATGATAGGGCCTAGATGTGACCCCTGTCGCACTCCAGATATGATATTGTATCGTTTTATTTGACACTCGTCACGTCTATAGCAAAGGATCTATTTGTTAGATATAACGTGAACCAACGCAATAGACGTCCGGCGAACACTATAAGCGTATAATTAGTTACGAGAATTGAATGGGATACCAAATCAATACCTTACCTAGAATCTGTGTATTATTTGTAGTACCTCTTGACACAAAACCATAATGCATTGCCATTAAGTATTTATGAAAAAATTGCATTAAGTATTAAATGGGATGTCGCCTAGCCGTTGTCGTCTTTTGGTTACATTATTTTTAATAGAAGAAGAACTTCCTCTTTCTCGAATGGCAAAATTGAAATTGACTCACTGTTTATCTGAGAGTTTTTAATGCTTTTCAATCTGTACTTGTTGTAAAATAAACGGAAGAGAAAGGGGCAAAGAGTTCACAGATCTTGTTTCCATCCCAAGAACTCATTGAGCCGCCTGAAAGAGTATATGGATTAGGGCACATGATATAGAACAAATTTACCTATAACTTACATTACTATTTCATGATATTTAAAAAGCACACTATTTAAATATTTACAGTTTTTTTTAAACTTATAAATATTAGTATTCTATATTGTCTTTGAAAAGATAAAACTCAGAGATTTAGAACTGTAATAAACGCCTATATTCTTTCAAAGTTAAGGAAATTCATTACAATTTCTATCCGGAGTGGGGTAGTTATACCATATGACTATATACAATAAAGTAATTAAAGATAGCATAGTAAGTACGTGACAACAATCATTAATATATGCGTTAGTGTGTATGAATACGCATTGTGCAGATAGAACTGTGTGCGTTTATAAATAGGTTGGTGATGAACGTTGCATGCCGTCTTCGCGTAGCCTCAACCTTGGATATGGACAGGTCTATAGTATTTTTTACTAAACAATAAAAGAAATAAAATTTTTGTAAGTAGTGCATGGTGTTGCTATATGGTGGCTTTGACGGCGTAGTGGACTATGGCTAAGTTACTAACAGTATGCGTGAGTATCATTCGAATTGATTAATTTTGAATATACTAATTTATCTCCATATTATATTTACATATGTTTTTCTTTAAAATATAATTTCAATATTATCTATCAGTATTAATCAGTAATCGTTGGTCAGTAACAAAATATATTTTTTACAATACTTATAAATATTTGTAGTACAAATCTTGAGATATTTTACAGGTTTTTTTGGGAAAATTGCTTTTTGTAATAGCTCAAAATCATTTTATAGACGAGTCCATAGGAGTTCAGCAACAACCAAATGATGTATGTATTTATTAATATTATTATTTTATTTCAAGTTTATTAAAATCTTTAGATATAAATATGTAAAATAATATATATATTTTTAATGTACTTTATTCGTAAAGTAATATTTGTTAAATTTAATAAAAACAAAAAACACATTGTGTAATATTACATATAGATAAAATAAACGTATAAGGGATTTAATATTTAACTCAAAGCAATTTGAATAAGCACACTAATTTACGAAACACTCGTTATGTTATGTCGCAGAGTACGCAAATATTGAAAGTGAGCTGATGTTGTAATATAACGGACCAGTTTTATCGTTCACCCACTTTTCCCCATAACCTGTTTTATATGGATAAAAGTACAATTGCCATTGCCAGTTATATCCTTCTTTTTGATATTCCACTTCGCGTTAAACGTGACACAATCACTATTCAAATTGTTTTTTTTTTATATTAAGTTGTTTTATGGTACTACATAAAATTATTACTTAGTTACAAGCAATATATTAATATGAATGATGAATTGAAATCTTTTACTTTACTAATCATCTTACGTTATTTATTTAATCGAGAAAAGCAAGAAATATAATAAATCTACGTAAAAAAATTTAAACATTCTGTCATTGACATTGAGAACGATGCGCCTGCGCACGTTCGCTCATCTTGAACTTGAGAAGATGGCCGCGGGCGTGTGACATTTAGCAACTTCTGTTTACAAACATTAACCCGTTTGCGAGCATTGACCGATAAATAATATGTTAATAATCCGAAATAGATTAAATATATAATCCTTTTTTTCTGTTTAAAGATTTAATTTTTTGCTATTAACATAATACAAAATATCTCTCTTTTCTTAATTTAACATATTCTTCATAAATATTCACAATTTATATGATTTCTATAACGTTTACGCTTGCAAGGCAATTGATTATTATGAAAGTTTAATTCATCAATGTCATGCGAGCAATAAAGAGGCTCATAAAAATTTTGCAGCCAGTAAAAAAAAGCAAGAATGTATTCAAGAAGCGTATCGCGAAGGAAAGCGTGGAAAGTGTTATGCTAGATATACTAAATAACATATTTACTCTCACATCTTTTCAACTTGATTACACAAGGTGCATTCCAATTTTATGGAAACTATTAAATGATCATTGATTATTCAGAATTTAAAGTATAATCAACTAACATGCAATACATTGTCATAATGAGTAACTTATGAAGTCAGCACACGCGAGGTATCATTTCACACATTCTTAGTTTTTTTTCTATCCTTACAATATAATTATAAGACTTATACCATTTTGTACTTAATTATTGTTGAAAGTCATTGATTATTTATTTCGTATTTAAGGAAACTCCTGTTTATTCCTTTGGTTATGGAGTTGCGGATACACAAACTGGAGATGTTAAAACTGTTTGGGAGACTAAAGAAGGTGACACTGTCAATGGTGAGAACTTTCAACAGTATCTTATTTTTCAATTTTGAGATTCTATTTATTTTGCTTATAACGTCTATTAGGCTTAAAATAACAATATAAATAAGATATTAAGATATAAAAGATTTTTTTTTCAATAATTTAAGTTGTTTGTAAAGTTTTATTTTTATGTAGGTAGGGTGTACCCTAAAAATATAACAATGCAATCAATTTATAAGAATTTATTAATAAAACTAAAATGTTATACGATTTCAAGGTCATTACAGTGTAATAGAACCAGATGGGTCTATGAGAACTGTGGAATATTCTGCGGGACCAAACTCTGGATTTACTGCAACTGTTAATAATGATGATTTTCCAATTGAAGCAACTGCTGAAGAAAGTAAGTTTGAAGATAAAGCTATAAGAGATTACGATAGATATTACGATTTCTCAGAAGATGAATATAGCGATACCTCTTACAAAGCCAGTGAAAGAAGACGAAATCGACATCCTTATGAAAGTTTATTTAAAGATTATTCAATGATGAAACGACCTAAATATCCTTTAGACTCGGAGCCCAGTGAGTATACTCATAGTTTTACTATAAATCATCCTCGAGATGAATTAGAGCCAGAAGCAAGTGCTCAAAGCCATGTTGGATTTAAGTTTGACCCAAATTGTAAAACCAAACAAAAAAAGATTAAAAATAATTTATATAATAGCGGAAACACAGATTATCGAAGGCAAAAATATCCATCTTTAGCATCTGATTCTTACGATAACGGATATGATAAATACGTTGGTGATGCTTCTAATATGGAAAAATTGATCCATAAATATAAGCATACAGACGAATATCCACCAATGAAAGCAGACGAATATGATTGGTCTCCTACCAAACATGGTTATTCGGGGCCACCAGATGCTCCTCCAATTGATAGCTCTTATAATGATTACACGCCCCCTCGGCCCAAAAAAAGATATAAACCTCATAAAAACCAAGAGCATTTTACGGCGGAAGACCTAGATGATTATATTTTAATACCTAAGCGTAAGCTCAAGAAACCTCCTAGAGTATCAGAGCCTGAATATGAACCAGAAGTAGATGATGAGTTTGATGAGAATATTGATGACGACCGATATCGTAAACCACCGCGATCACCTACTCATAAAGAAGTAGTCCGAAAAGTTGTCAAAAAAAAGAAGCCTGGTATTAACTTATTAGATATATTTGATATTTAAGTTGTTAAATACAAATTAGATTAAGTATTAAATGTTATTCTAAAGACTTTAAATCTGAAGACTGTTTTACTTGTGCTAAGATTAATAAAGAAAATATCTTTATTTACATTCTAATTCATTATTTAAATTTATTTTAAACAATGTTCAAAGATATTTTACAATAAAAAAAAAAACAATTTTTATTTACAGACCTCTACACTTTACTTTATCCTACGAACATTTAAATATAATACTATATTTTTTCATATTAATTAAAAATTGTTAATTTAATTTATTAAATAATTAATTTGTTTAATTTAATATCGTAAGACTTGACCATAAGAGGAAAGAACGGTAGAGGCAAGTGTAAATACTGCCAAGTTATTATTTTTGACGGTTCGATCGATACCTTTTAAATGCGCTTGCGCAACGGATCTTACAATGATAGTGAAAGTAAAGAAACTGGAGCAAGTAGGTGTGTAGCCTATTACCTCACAAGGACGGTTAAACTATTTTACACTTTAATATGCTAATTGCTACAAATAGATATTTGAAAAATGTTAATTAATAACTTAATATATTAATAATATACATTTTTTAAAATTTATGTTAAAATGTGTCAAGTTTGCAACTTTTAAGTATTCCAGAAAGTGAAAATGGAGTCTCGTTAAGACACTACTAGAGACACTACTAGAGATTAAGTTTACTCTCCGTATTCTGGTATATATGGGATACATTGTATGTTTATTTTTAAAAAATAAATAAATATATAAATTTAGATCAATATATTCATAGTTTTGTAACAAATATACAATATGCAAATGCTTATTAACAGCCCCACTTTCTCATTATAAATGTTAAATAGCGTAATGTATGTATGTACTACTGTATATAAGTATATGAACAAATTCCATTTTAATGCACACCATATTATGGTTGAAATACCACAAGATAAACTGTTGGATAAATGCTTAATTAATCAACAGTCTTACTACACAATAATTTGTTCCTCTTTTCGCCTTCGTCCACTATCATTAACATCTTCAAAAGACAAAGTCTCAAAGTATCAATAGACGTCCTTTGGGGACTTCCCGCTAGTATCATCGTTGCTGTATTTTTAAAGGTCAACCAACCTCAACCGAGGTGTCCCCCTAAATAATAAAATCATTTCACCTTTATGAGCATAAAGTATTTTTTATTATCAACTGTTTTTTTGTTCTGAGTAAGAAAAGAAGAGTATTCATGCATTTTTAGATTTAGGCACATATAAGGAAGTGGAAAAATTACATATTTTAATTTTTTTCACCGCTTTTCTGACATATTAATGGTGCTACATAACCAAAATCAGCGCTCTACTTTACCTAACAAAATCGAGGAAAAAAAAATCATTAATTCTCACATAGGTATTATATATTATAAGCATTGCTCATGCTGATAAAAGGTTTAAGTACGTATGTATATGAGAACAGTACTAACGCAGTGGCACAAGCGTGTGACTTTAAATGAGACAGGTGTGGGTTCGACTTTCATTCGAGGCAATGAAATATTAAATATTTTCATTTTTTTGTTCTGGTTTGCCAACACCCAATGCCTCCAGAAATCGGCGGAAAGTGGGGAGTGGAGTGTCTCAAAACAATTTCCCTCTGTCTATCCTTGTACATGCGGGATACAGCGTGAATTAAAAAAAAAAAGATTCCGATAAGCTAACTAGCAAGCTCAACTTCTTTTACAATGTACAGCGGAAATTATATACATGTAATAATAATTGTATGAATGAACAGAAATTGCGAAACGAAAGTGTGAATTACGCACATTTACCGTAATGTACGGTTTAATTGCTTCATTATTTTACATTTACTTTTTACTTACTGATATGCCTACTTTACTATTACGATAGTGAATGGCATGAGTATGGACCATACTGACTGTAGTAGGTGCGCAAAATGTTTGTGGGTTCGAATCCGATTTTTAATAATTATCATTACTTTTTACATATTTCTCGATTTTGGTACATATTTATCGATTTTGGTATGTTTTCCAGATTGTCCTTGTTAAGAAAACTTTATTACTTTTGTTCAAAGTAGATAATTTCTTTCCTATATTTTTTTCAGCTTCACGTTGTATCCTGCAAGTAGCGAGTTAGGCCATGGGAAAGACGGATAGATCCCCACTTTCTGCCAAATTTACGAGACATTACGTGTTGAGCGTCGGAACTCAACGCCGCATTTTGTCTTGTCACCAGAGCGAAGAAATAAAATTATTAATAAATAATCATTCTTTTCCCCGACTAGGAAACGAGCTCACAACCGATGCTTTCATTAGTCACACACTTGTGTCTCTGCGCTACGACGGCCTCATTTTTTTCAATTAATATCCCATAAATAAATATACACAATTATATTGTGTATATGAAATAATTAATAATGTTCAATTTTAAGATTATTTTTAACAACCTGGTAAATTATATTACGTAACATTTGTTTTTATTTCAAAATTCACCTAGTTCACATACAAAACAAGTTTCATATCAATCAAATTAATAAGAACGAGATAATAACTCATTCCTATAGTTAATCTATTATTTATGTTCTATATCTTTATTAATAGTGTACAATAGGCAAAGAAACTAGACTTGAGGTTCGTCTCGATTAATGTTATTTACAGTATTTAATATAAAAATGTACAAAAATATAAAAATGTACTTATTTAGATTTTTTAAGATTAACTAAATTTAATTTTAACTGTTATTAATTTTAATTTAAACTTATTTTTTGCTAAGTGGCCATCGTAACGCAGTTAACAGTTTAGTTAAGCATTTTACTATAAACACAACTGTGGGCCTGAGCCTTCCCGAGGGATTTATTTTTTTTCGTTTGCTCTATTGCGTTTGTTTAAGATAAAAAATATGCATCTTGTTCCTTCCAAGCGTTCTATCTAGCCTGTTATATACAACAATAAAATCAATTCACTTCCGTTACTCAATTTCCGTCTAATTCTAGAGGCATTGTCTTTCGAGTGGTGAAACTGAAACGCGCTTTATCTTAACACTAGAGCAAAGAAGTAAAAATAATTTCCTCGATGAGTAATCGAACCAACAATCTGTCTCGTTTACACTCACAAGCTTGTGCTATTGCGCCACGTCCATCTCTACACAAAATTGGTATATAAAAAAAAATATTTTAGGAGATAAGATATAATATAAAAAAATAGACAAGCGGATATAGCCCCAGTTTAGATAAGCCGTAACTATTAGAACTAAGTGTCTATCTAGCTTTATGTTTAATTCAACATACGCATGTGGTCGTGAACATTCACCAGGCGCGGCCGTGACACGGCGGCTATTGTATTGCAACACCCATACCACTCTTTCGGTTTACCCTTTAAGCATAACCATATCGTTCTAGATTGACATTTATTAAATTTATACTATAATAGTTACCTTGGACACTCATATGTGGAATTTTAAAAATTAGAACAAATAAAATGCTTGTTTTTGAACTAGTGTACTGTCGCGACTTTGCTCAAACTTTTGAAATATGCAAAGTGAGTTATGATATGGAGTTATGATTTGTTATTAAAGATTTGTTATTTATTTTGGTTCTGTCTTATAAAATTTTAAATAATAAGTGGGTAAAATTGGGATCACTAAGTTTAATTAACTGTTCGCCTTATTAAGAATTATGTTAGATGTAAAATACTATAAAATTATTTAATACCAAAATTTGAAAGTTGGGAATGAAAAAGTCTTAATGTGAACGAAGTGTCTCAAAACTAGGTTAACAGGTTCCCTCTGCTTACCCCGAAATATATCCCACACATTGCGGGGTAGGCATAGCGTAAAACTAAAAAAAAAATAGGAAATTTATTCTAGATCTGAACACGCAATCCATACGAATAATGCAAATTTTAGGTATAAATACAGATTAATGCGCCGCTGTCGAAGTATTAATTGTCTAATTAGCGTATTTCACTTACATAAATAAATGCATTCTCGTATGTGATAATTATAGGCTTATATAAATTTAAATTTACTGTTAAAACGGAGCCGTGTTTCTTTACTATGTCTTTATCATGATATTATTATTGGATTTAACGGAATAAATTTGGCTTCGTTTAAAATGTGTTTATTGAATTTAAGTTTTAAATGATGGAAATATTTTAATACCTATTGCGGTCTGTACATAGTATTTTTGTAAATTAGTTTATACCTTGATTTCCTCGCTCGTTGTATTTTTAAAAACTATAAAAACTCCTTAAAGTACTGACAACGATATAGAAAAACTATAAAAAATATTCTTTTTATCCTCAATTTTTCACCCACGTTTAAGCAATTCAAATTACACTATTCTTAATTACGAATAGATTTGAAGTTTTTTTTTATCTAATATTAACTTCGAGGCTAAAAAGAGATTTCCATTACGATAGTATATTTTAGTGGACCAACAACCATTCAAGAGCTTTGAATAATAAATTATACTGAAATATCTGTTGAATGGATCTTTTGTATTTATTGTGCTTACAATTTGATTTCGATAGAAATTGAAACAGAAACTAAACAATTGTATATAGCTACATATATTTTGAAGTTTTTTATATCTATTCAATTTGATTGATAGGTATAAGTACGTCCACTGAACATAGTACTCTGTGGCGCAGTAGGAACGTAGGCAGCACACAATGATGATAGGTTCAGATCAATTTACTTAATAAAAAAAAAAGTTATTTTTTATCTTTCATACGAACATGAAAGATAACAAAAAAACTTTTAGATTTCTATGGATGTCATGCAGGTGCCGGGTTCATCGTGTTGCAGAGAGAGGAGCTTGAAGCTGTGCCTAGAAACTGCGATCATGATATAACCTTAATGGTCCGTAATAAAATCTCATTGAATACTATAATAAAAGAATCTAAAATATTGATAACTTTTACATTTAGCTTAAGAAATCGAATGTAAAATTTGTAAACAACAAGATCATTTGCTACAAATTAATGACTAAGAAAAAAAATAACGCTGTATCGCGTGTATAACACAGCAAGCAAAAGGAACCTAGTATTGAAACACTATTCTCCAGTGTCGTGTCGAGTGGCGGAACTAAACACCGGGCTTTTGTTTTTGTTAATGTTAATAATGAATGAATAAGATCATCAAATATATTCAAGGTGTATTAATTAGGCGTTAATTAATTCACGCTAATTAAGCGTTAATAAATAAACTCGCGTGCCATTCTGGCATTTGAAATAGAAAACATCTAGCTTAATTTTGAGTCGACCTTCGATCCATCAATTAACATAACCCGTTACGCAGGATTTGCATAGCGCCGGCTAATGACGCGGTGACTCATTCAATGATGATATTAGGCTTTAGCATGCTTGAATTTAGTATGGAATTTATGATTTTTGTATATAAAAGTAATAGAATATTGATAGTAATATTTCGTTTATAATTTTTACATTACAGGTATTGTGAGTTCAAATTCAATGAAATGTCAAGGGAATTGTAAATACAAATGTGTTTTTTACTTAACGATATAAGTAAATAAAAACATCTGTCTGGGCAGTTGTAAATTAAAAATTATATTTATTTTTAGTTAACCAAATACTAAGTCATCCTAAAATTATATATATCTACAATATTCTTCACCTGTATTCCGTGTATTTCGAATTCGAGATATTACCTATTGAGTAGTGGAACTTAACGCCGCACTTTGCTTTGTCAGAGTATTTATATTTCTTCAAATTGAATATTATTATATGAAAAAAATTTGAAAATAGCCTTAGTGTAGCTATATATGCCTAAATAAAGAGCCACCGATCGCACAGACCTCGATTTAATGAATTAATGTGATTATTGTATTTTTAAAGGTTTAGAAATATATGATAATGAAGATTTTTTTTGAAGTCATGTCAATTGTTTTTTGGTTTCATAATATGTCTTTTCTACTTAGTATTATAGGAATCACGCATGAATAAAATAGAAAACGCTCTATTTCTGATAGTCCATGGTAATAAGATGAAAGTTGTAAATTTGATTTCCTAAGCACGTAATCCAGTTTATCTTTTCACGTAACTGATTTTAGTGGTTGTATATCTTAATAGTACGAGAGATAGGTATAATTCGAAACGAGCAAAATTATAATTTATAATATTCAAACATAGTTTCGTTCTTCTTCTAATAGAACATAGAAATAAGAACAATAATATTGTCAGTAAGTAGAGAACCTACCGCCATGACACTTTTATCTCATTTTTTACCCGATTTTGAAAAATGAGGTGTTGAGTGGAGGAATTAAACGCCGCACTATGTTTTACATAACAATGTCTGAGTATTCTATTGTTAATATTTAAATTTTTCTATACTATAATGTTAACATGTAAGTTTATATTTAAAATGCTATGCTATTTTTAACGTCTCATACAATGTTCTTTCCATACGAAGAAGTGTGATTGGTTGACATAAAAATTGAAAAAAGAACTACTTTGACATTTTCATAAGATTTTTGAAGAAAATGCATGTACATGAAAATTTTTGTTTTATTTTATCTAGTAATAACGACCCGCCCGCGGCTTCCCATGTCTCAACGATACGATATTTTTTTGATTTATTTAATATTTTTAAGTGTATATACGGAAAATTATCTATATTTGTATACACTTAATAAATTTTGGCGTTTATACACTAAATAAATAATGTTGATTAAGCAGTTCCGGAGATCAGCCTGGACAAATAGAAAGACAGACAAAAAGATTTAAAAAGATATTTTGTGTTTGAAAAACTAAATGTGTTTTTACAAGAAAAACATGTTTATGTTGAAATTAAGACAGACAATTCAATTAAATTTAACTCAATTTTAAAGAAAGATTGTCAATATCTCGAGCTTGAACGCAAAACTTTGTTACATTTAGCCATTTATATACAGAAAGAATTCATGACCTACTATTGAGTATAACATTAATATGAAAAGTAAAGTTTTAGAGCAATATACAATCGACTAAAAATACTATGGACCAATCAAATCCAAATTAATATATATTTTTTATATTCAAATCAATTTAGGTACACGTCAATTGAAAACTGTTTCTTATTTATATAAATGTAAATCGATATTTTTTTACATTAATACCGCTATGGCACAGTAAGGGACCTTTGGAGTATATGCTCGGTGGATCCTGCATGGTAAGCACAGGGAACCTAGTGCCTAGATACCCCGCTCCCCACTTCCTGCCGAAATTTGAAGGCAGTGCGTCGCTTGAAAATACGTGATGAAATTAAAATATCAAATATTTCATGTCCACTCCGTCCATGTAAATTTCATAATTTTTGCCATACTGATAGCATTTATATTTTTTAGTAAGAAAATTAAACGTAAGCTGTTATTTAACTACACATACCTGTAACGTTAGAAAACAAAAAATATGCTCATTACACTAAATAATCGGAACTGATTTGCCACGTGTCCTCAAGACATTGCTTGGTAAATATCGCTCGTAATAAAATATATAATCTTACTATATTCATTCCCCTGTATGGACATCGCATCCACGACAATCGCGTTAGGCCCCGCCCTACTGCGCCACGATAATCTTAGTTTAGAAAGTCTTGATATATATAGTCATTCATTCAATCATTGATATAGATAATTATTTTTAGTAAGTGAATATATATTATTTCTACAGAAACTATATTTTCTTGTATACTATTGAATATAATGAAAAATTAACAAAAAAAATATTGTTGTATACTTAAAAGAAAGTACAACAAAGGAAATTCTATTTTTTTTTTGAGAAAAAATATAAAATACTATTTTTTGTTTATTATTCATTACCTTTTAAACCCTTATCGGGTTTTACGAAACCCATTGTTATCTAACACGCTTCATGCGAAGTATCATGTCCATAGGTCAAATGTGTGTGGAGTTTTCGTGATTAACGAGTGAATGAGTTTTCAATTTTATATTAATATTCTCCATTACACAAGCAATAGAGTTTTCAACGAAAGCTATATTCTAAGTGCCAACACCAGGTCTTGGAAAATACAAATAATAAAAAAATAATACAAAATTGGGCAATATCTGACTGGTTACGATACAGGCGACTATTTGATTGCCACGTCACTGGAGGAATGAGTTATTTTTATTTACTAGCTCAGGCTCAATGTTTCTGAAATTAAACGGAATGTGGAGGTTGGAGTGTCTTAACACTTGCACGTGTCTTAACAAGTTTCTCTGGTTCCTCTTTGTTTTAGTTTGAATTCAGATAAAAAAATATTAATTCATGAATTTAAAAATGAAAAAAATATTAATAATTAATTTAAAAATAATAAATAGTAACACAAAACAGAAGCCATAGAGTGACGAAGATTTAATGCAAGCAAAAAGCTTATGCAGATAAGAATACGTAAGAAGCACTCTTAACGCGTTAAATGTAATAAATATGTTACAATTTACTGAGTAAAGCAGTAATGGTTTTTTAAAATAATAAATGAAATTACTTTATTAATATATTCAGTTGTTCAATAAATTACAGAAATAGAAAATTTGCTTGGTAATCATCACTTAGGATACAATTTTCAAATGCTAAATTAGAATTAGAGACTCCGAGGCCCATTTTTAGGGTTCCTTTCTCACCTCAAAAGACGAACGGAACTTTTATAGGATCACTTTGTTGTCCGTCTGTCCGTCTGTCGACCATTTATCAAGCTGAAGTAATGTCAAATATTGAGGTTTATATTTCCTTGAAGAACAAAAAAAATCAAGCTTCTAGTCAACGCAATATCAAAAGATACGAGCGTTTATGCACAAATTTTGCTTCATTTTATATGAAATTTGCTGTGTAATCAAAATTAATAGGGTGCTTTCCATGGACCTACAGGCATGAAGCTTGGCACGAAGTCAAATCTGAAAAAAATAAATTTATATGTATGTATATCAAAGAAAAAAATCTTTAGAAACTTATATTAATGGTTCATTTCATACAAAATGAGTACACAATATAACCGTAAACTTAAGTTTGTCAACTTTTATAAATTCCTGAAATTAGTACGGAAGTCACATTCGCGCTTAACCGGTTTGCCATTAAAAGTATTTTTTTTACTTTATGATAAAAAATATTATTTTTGAATGTAATAATTATCTTTAGAACTGTACTTTATAAAGTTTAATTTATTTTGTGTTATATACTCATAAGAGTATAAATTTATGGTTCTTAAACCAATTCTTAAGCTGTTTAGCGCCGCTGTAAATAAATACTATGGACATACCCAATACACTAATAATTATATATAAAAAATAATAATCTTTTTTTTCTAA
>DWAE01000580.1:0-14794 GCA_018237945.1 Heliconius sapho
CAAGATGTAATTTCAACTGAGAGAACGATATTTAACCGATATTTTTTTAAATAAAAGCATAAATAAGAAAATAGTAGGTACTGAAATAATATATTTTTGTTAAATATTTATTTTCTAAGAAATTTTAATTTATTGTGAATCGCATGATACATTTAACTTTGACCACAGACACAGTGTATAACTTTGAAACTAGTAACGTGATGACTCTCCAACGGAAATTGAATTTTTCAATAGATACCAGTAGTTTTTGAGAAACCAACTCAGCTTTATAACATTAGTCTAGGAAAACAGCTTCAATTCTTGCCGCCTATAGTTAGTTACGTACACAATATATGTCAGTCTATATTGTTCGAGCTAGACGTGGGGTTGGAAGAGCTATGAATAATAAGAAGTGCCGATACACATTGTTAGGATGTAAGAAAGTAAGTAAATCTATATTTTTAGTACCTACCCCCACGTTGGCGATGTTTTCTTTTGTGTTGCCACGTTAAATATTATAATTATATTGCTTTTTTCTTATGTTATAGCTTTCAGGCGTGCCAGCTGATTACAATGATATTATAGAAAGTGCAATGTTGAACGAGTGTAATGACATTCGTAATAGGAGCATATTTTAATAAAATTTTGAAAGTTGCTCGAAATGAAAATTGGCTTATTATTTTCTTCCTAACATGAAGTTTTGTTTGTAATAAGTATATGGGGCATTAGTGATAAAAAAATATTAAACTTTTATCACCCAACGGCGCACCTTGTATATATATATATTTCGATTTTTCGATCACTGACCTAAATTGCCATCGCCAAAACATCCAAAGACAAAAATTTATGTAGTTAGTAAATTTAAAAAAAACAAGATTAACGTTTTGATTCTTAAAATATTCGGCTCTTTTCGACATATTATTTTTAAAAGATAAAGTTCCAAATATTAAATGGCTAAAACACATACAAATATAAAAATAAAATAAAAAATCATCCACACATCAATTTTAGCCTTACAAAAAGCGCAAGCCTAAGTCACAGCACTATCATGCCGTCGACACAACCCGCGCACATCACTAGTGGGCGGGCTGTAGCGAAAGATAGAACCTTGTTTTATTGATTTTCCCTATCCCAGTCAGTACAACGGTAACGGGACGAACGTCGTACACGGCTGACGTACAATCTTGACACTAGACTTTTTACCGAACTGAAAAATATTTTGTGATTTTTAATAATAAAGACTAACTAACTGTATGCAAGCTAAGTGATTGTGCTTAGTGATGTCTGTATAGAAGTAAGTAAAATACATGATAATTTTTCTTTTATTATTTTATTTTATTTTCGGTAAAAAAAAAATACTCGATTTATACCGATTTTTTGTTTAAAATAGAAGGTTACGGACGTTCTAGATTTTATTTTTGCTATTTTAAGACGTGTGATGGATTAATCAATAAATCTTTGAAAGGTCATAGGTTAACGGAAGTGAAAATCGCCATTGCAATTAAAATTTTTTGTCGCAGTACATTTATTTGACGTGAAATAATTTAGGTCACAATTTTTAATTTTTAAAAATACGGAGTTTTCATTCATTTTAATGCAATAATGGGAGGTGCCTCAGGATATGTTCTAAATGCTCTTGCAATTTTTTTAGAGAAGCGAATATAATATAAGTTATACCTACTAAGAATTTATTTTAATACGTTTATATTTATTAGAAACCAATATTAGATCTATATCTCTGTCATTTTGCAGATTCACGCTGTATCTCGCACACAGCAGGGAAGGTAGAGGGAATCTAGTGTTAAGACACTCCGTTCCCCACTTTCCGCCGAATCCTGTAGCCACTGCGCGTTGAGCAACTCAACGCCGCGCTTTGCCTCGACACCAGAGCGAAGAAATACAAATATAAATTTTAAATAATTATTTCTTCTCCTCAAGAGGGGATGATATTACAAACGACATTGAATAGAAACAATTAGCTTTATATTTATATAAATCTAGGTTTTACCCGTGGAGTCGCCTGTATGGTCAAAGGAAATCATTAAAGTTTTAATTAGGGTTCTGAACTTGTAACAACAAATTGTAATTGCCTGAAGTTACTTCACGTCATCTAATATAGCCTTCTTTGATAAATTAACTATCCATCAAAATAATATTCACAAAATTTTTGATTTACGCATTTATAAAGCTAGGTAGGCTAGGTAAAGAGACAAAAACAAATATTGCTTATTTAAATACACGGAGTATTTCCCCACTTACCGCATAAAATATATAAAACGTAAAACTCATAATTTTACTATAGCAATAAAACATATCGTGAATAATTAAGGATATCGTACATTACCACGTTGTGTAATATAAATATATAGTAGTTATATATAATGCAAGTATGCATAGGTAGGTTGCTAGCAGTACACCGCAAAGCTATCCGTGCGAGGAACAGGCGTATCGGGTTATTGGAATCATATCAATTTATCTTTATTATAATATTATGTTACTAATTAATTGTCTTTGTCTTCAAAATAATTTTAGATAAATTAATAAAACATGTCGAATGCCGATGAAAATGTAGTAGTGCACATTTTGACATTAAAAATCAGCTTAACGTTGTATCCTGCACACAGCAGGGTAGGCAGAGGGAACCTAGTGTTAAGTCACTCGGTTCTCCACTTTCTGCCTAATCCTGGAGGCATTCTGTGTTGAGTGGCGGAACTCGACGCCGTGCTTTGCCGCAACACAAGAGCGAAGAAATTAATCATCTCCAGTGGGGATCAAAATTGGATAATTTAATGGAAAAAATTCAATTATCTCGAGTTTTGTATATCAAGTTGGCTCTTTTAATAGTTATAGTATAATAGCTAAAGTAATTGTAGAATATTGGATCTATATCCACTTAACTTTTACGTTGTGCCCTAAATGTATAAATAAGGCTTTATTTTGTTATTGAGGTTCTTAAAAGACGTTAATAATACATAGTATAATATAATTATACATAATATATATAATTCTAATTGGTAGTTAGTTAATTATCAAATTACACAATTGGTTCTTTAAAAGATCTAGAATAATAATCAAATAATATATATTATTATTATAGATCATTTCATCTCAAAAATACTTTATTTATTTGAAAATATTTTCAAGATGAAAGACTTTATACTAATATTGTAAAACTGAAGAATTGGTTTGGTTGAAACAGTTTTTGTGTAGTTTAGTCCACTTATCGAGGAAGCGCTATACGCTATATATTACATTAGTGCTGCCCACTGGTGCTGCGGTTAGAGTTACCTTCCGCACAGAAAATGTTGAAATTGCGGGCTCAGTCGTAGGTAATATATAAATATTATTAAAATATTAAACAATTAAATGTTATACACATATAATTAAATAATTAAAAAAATTCAAAAATAAGGGCTTTTCCCTTCGTACCAGAGCCCTCGAGTGGGGTCGAACCCACAACCGTCGCGTTACAGTCACACCCTTATACCGTTGCGCCACGACGGCCTTGTAATGTAATATAATAAACTTAATAAAGAAATTTGATTTAATTAAAAAAAAACATAGAAATAAAGTGTAGCAAGTACTAAAACATTGACCAGATTAAAATGGAAACATGGAGCGTGTCGTATTTCCATTGTCCACGGTTAGCTACTCATATTCTTTGGTTTCGTCGCGTTGCCTTTTCGATATATTTCTCAATATGCAAGTTTTTACTGTAGATAATATTTTTTGTTTCTTTTTTGGTCAAATTTACGCCATATTCCGGATTTATCGGAGTAAGCATAGATAACCTAATGTTAAGAAACTCCGTTCTCTACTTTCCCCCCAATTTGAGATACTGCGTAATTTTGTCCCAATTCCAGTAGTTAACTAACTAAATAAGTGTCTCCACTAATTTTAATTTCCTCAGACTAGTAAAAACTGCAGCGCTTTAGTTAAACGCCATCTTCTAACAAGCACAATCTCTGAAGCGAACGGAAAGTAGAGAACGAAACGAAGTGCCTTAAATCTGTGTTCTCTATGTCTAATCCACTAAATTCATCTTTCTAGAAGCCGTCGTGGCGCGGGGGCACAACGTTTGAGTGTAAACGCGACAGGTTGTTGGTTCTATACCCACTTGAGAAAATTAAAGATTTAATATTTTCATTTCCTTTGCCATTCCACTCGCTATGATTCCAGAATTTGGCGGACGGGAAGGAACGGGGTGTCTTAACACTGGGCTCCTAGGTTATTTCTGTCTACCTTGCTATATGCCAGATACAACATGAAGCTAAAACAAATGAAATGAATTAATGGAAAATATTTAAAAATATTTTCATTGATTCAGGGCACTACAACCAACGGTCGTCACCCAACATCCGAGGATGACATGGTAGACATAACGCCGGGGCCGCACCGGGCGGCTGAAGCATCGACGCCTACCAACCACGGTACATTCCAGTTGTACGAGCACGGCACTAGAGGCAGCACGGGCAGTGCTAATTGTAAGTATTTTTTAAGTCTTTTTAAGGTATTTTTGTGCGAAGATACAGTGTGGTCGATGAGACTTCGCCGTCTGAACTCTCGCGTAATGTTCATTCGGAATAAAATAAATCATCAAAAGTAAGAAAAATGCTAAAATTAATTCTGCGCAGCCATCTTCATCTACAGCTTACAAGCGGGTGACTATAAACGCGACGCTTATGGGTTCGATTCACGCTCGGTGCAATGTATAAATTTATTATTTTCATTTCCTCGTTCTGGTAAAAAGGCAAAGTGCGGCGATGAAATCCGCCACTTGACACGCAGATCCTCGCGAAATCAGTGGTAAGTAGATGGGGAACGGAATGTCTTAACACTAGGTTAGGTAGGCAGGCAGGTAGGCAGTAGGTGTTTATTTAGATGTGTTTGGGATCTTGTATGGAAATTTTTAGTTTGATTATTATCTAATATCTGTTATAGTTATTTTAGGAATATTTATTTAATTTCTTGGAAAAAAACATTTAGGATAATATTTGCCCCAACGGTAAATACTTTAAAAATTAATAATCAATTAAATTGTTATTAATATCTATTTGTTTATTTTAACTTCTTTGTAGTTAGGAACTGAAATATTGGAAAAAGTCTTTATTTTTTACATATTTTTAATCGCGTAATAAGTCACGTGAAATACAGGAATAATTTAAACGTTGATTTTTAAATGACATTCATTTTCTTATAAAGACTAAATAATAAATTTCTTTTTTTTTTACTTTTAAGCGTACATCGCTCAGTACTTCGGTTCATCAGCCGGTAAGATATTCACCGGAAATGTATATTAACCATGCATTATTATTGCATCAAGTAGCTTATTGAAATCTGCTTTGTGGTTTAACAACAGCTGCAGTTTTAATTATTAAATTCCTAAGCAATATAGAGCTTAGAATATCATATTAAAATGTATTTAGGTATGTTCATTATTACACATATTAATAAATTAAATATAAAAGTAATATAAAAAGTAGACTGTAAAAATTTACATTTGTGTCAAATTTATAACTATTAAAAATTATTATTATTATATTAAATTAATTTTTTTACACTCCTAGCAACTTATAAATATAAATACAACATTGAAGAAATTAATAAAAACGTGAATTTCTCTTATAAATCGATGTCGTCATTTTCAAAATATAAACTAATTTAAAATGTGTAAACATTTGGCACCTCTGGACATTCGGAAAACCTTAAAAAAATTGGATGATTTTTATTTTTTTAGTCGCATTTAATACCGGCAAATATCGAAAACAATAATATTTTACCAAATATAAACAATGTAAATATAATCTCTAGAATTCAATACATTTCAATGAATGCCATTTTTAAAAGTTATCATTTAGATAAGATATGTATAGACTTTATTGGAGTAACGTGAAACAATTCGTGACTGTAAGTCGTGTGTAATTATAAATATGGATACTTCTGAGAATTTTAACGCTGACGTTACAGAACCTCTCGTCCCCGATGTAGGTAAAGTGAAATATTCTTTATTAAAAGAGCGGTTATTAAAATTTCAACAAAAATCTCTTCATTGTGACATTTTATAAAATGTGATGTGAATAAAACATAAGAAATAAAAAATATATTTAAACGTAAATTAAAATAATATAATTTGGATTAATTAAAATGTTTACTATTTATTTGCTATTCCAAATAATAATAATAATAATATTATATAAATGTTTATCATGTCATAGAAAATACATAATCATTTATCTTTGAAATGTATATCGCTGCATGTTATTGTATTGTTGCTGTTTTGTCTGGTAGCGGTATTTACGCATGGCAACCTTTTTGACAAGTTGACGTTTCATTGCTTGTTTGTCACCCACGGCCCATTCTCTAATATATTCTTCGTTTCCTTTTTAAGTTTTTACTCTCTTTATTCTTTTTGTTCTGTACTGATTAAGAATACATTATTTTCCTTCCAAATGTTAAATCTTGTTTTAAATTAACTTTCTGCAAAATTATACTTTATGAGTATATGAAAGAGCAATATGAGCCAATTGTGATAATGCAAGTGCCTTACGCTGTGTTAAATTAAATAGTTGTAATATATTTACAGGGGACGCAGTTATATTCTCGGGAATGCAAGGTATGTTTATTAAAGTGTTGGCTTTTTATTTTTCTCTATTTACTGTCTATACCCTTTAAATCCGTGTTTATGCATCACACAGCTAGATTACCATTTTTTTTGATATAATAGTGATTATAATTCATTTTGACATATTTCTACTTAAATTTGCAGATTTGCATTATTATATTATACTTTTATATGTGTATTTTTATTTGTTCATATGTATATGTATGGCAAATTAAAAAGTGTTTCAAAGTCACATGACTTAAAACTGACATTGAACAAACATAATAAAAGTTATAATGATCTACGCTATCAGATATTTGTATTAGTAACGTTTGTATAATAAGTGAAAATAAGTAGCTATCTGTGTAATTTTGCATCATTAAAATATCATTATGCTTAGTAATATTAAGTTGAACTATGAATTATAATAACAATAAAAAACTGATAATGTTTAAAAATCTAGGTGGTACTATAAAAATCTCATGGTACTATAAAAACTTAAACATAAGTCTTTGTAAGTTAATGATATCTTTAATATTCAATCTTATCATATGTTATCACTATGAAACAATAGAATGAATAACAATGGTATTATATACCACATATAGTGCAATATATGTATGTTTTTTATAATAAAATATAACAGTAGGCACAGGGAACCTAAGATTAAGACACTCCATTCATCACAAACTGCCCAATTATTAGGACATTGCATGTTGAGTAGCAGATCTGAATGCTGCACTTTACTATAATCTTGCTACCATAATGAGAAAATAATATTATTACAAGAAAATTCATTCCTACCAGTGGGAATCAAACTCGGTACCATTATGCTTATGATAATAAACCAAAATATAAACTAAATTATACAATAGAGGCCTTATTTGTAGAAGCTTTTAGAAAATTTAAATATT
Source organism: Heliconius sapho (assembly GCA_018237945.1). NCBI lineage: Eukaryota > Metazoa > Arthropoda > Insecta > Lepidoptera > Nymphalidae > Heliconius > Heliconius sapho. The sequence continues at coordinate 7,495 of DWAE01000580.1, forward strand.
GAAAATTTTTAGTAATTGCAACTTAAAGAAATTATTTTGTTATTACATTCTGAAACATAATTTCAATTGTGTATGTGTAATCCTAAATATTTATGACTAAAGTATGAGAGTTTCATCTATTGTGGTAAAGTGGGATAGATAGAATCTGGCAGTAGTAGTTTCAGATTCAGATATTTTCTAAGTGGGAGCTTGGAATTTAGCTTTAAACAGTTTAATGTTTGTGTCAATGTTGTTTTTATAATTTTTTGGGGTAAATTTTAATTGAAAGTAGAATTTCTGAAGGGCCACCAGACTATGCAGCTCCCTCCCTTCCTACACCCATGTGTATTACTTTCAATTTCTCTCTGTTGAGTTCTGCCACTGTATAGGGAATGACTTGAAATTGGAACGCAAATAAGACAGTGTTATAACACTAGGTTCTCTATGCCCTACCCTGCTATGTGGAGAAATATGTGAAGATACTTTATTTTAATCTCAAATTCAAGTTTTTAAAAATAAATCAACGCCTTCTTTTAAATATAATCTATTGATAGAGACATTTTAACATAAAAAAAATCTGAATATTGTTATTGTGCTGCAATTGAAATGCACTTTATTATTTACTCAAAGACTCCTTTTAATCTGTTATAATTTATCAAAATAGATATAGAAATACTATTAAAGGAGCTACATTATGCTCGGTATAATATAATAAAAATAATAACACAATGGTAATGTATTTTATATGACTTATACTAACAAAATGGATTTGTATCATATGAAAGAAGAAATTTCTTCAAAATGTGCCTCTCTCTGTACCTTATCAAATTCAAAATGATTCTACTCAGGCTACTTTCAAAGTATTTTCTTGAAATTAGCCAATGGTAATTCTAGGCAGTTAATCTTATAGTGAACTTTAGAGAGGTTCCAATATTAAAATACTTTACTGTGTAATTTTATAAAAAATAATATAAAAAATAGTATGATACTTTATATCCAACAAATCTTTTAGTAATTAATAAAAGTTATTATTATTTTATTTATAATCTCTACAAATTAAAGAGATTTGATCCTGGTGGATCAGTTTTCTCATAGTGTAAAATCAAGTTTGTTGTATATATTCATTTTTGTAGTTGAATTTATAGATATTTTTATATACAATTAGCTAGGAAGTATGAAGAAGTTATGTTTTATTCAACAGTGTTAAGACGAAAATTTGTCACTACCATATGGCTGTTGTAGACAATTGAGTTTTTCATATTATTCAAACAAATGGAAGTATCAAACAAAATAATATATTTATTATCATTTGATAAACAAATACATTAAAAAGCTTTAAATATAAATTAAATGATTATCTAACCTTATCAGTTATCAGTCTGGATCAGATGGCCAGTTAAACACATTGTACTTAAGTCAATTTTAAGTTTTCACTTAAAAGGAAGTAAAACTTAGTATTGTTTTGTCTTGTATTGACAGAACGCTCGACATGCGCAGTTACGTCGGACCCTTGATTTTAATATCGCATCTCTAAACGGTCATTTGTTCTCTATTTGAGATTTTACATTTCAATTTGACTTTTTTTTCGATCTATTTCTTCAATTATATAGGTTTTTTTTTACTAAAGTAAAAATTACAGCTTATATTTTCAGCTGAATAAATAAATAGACCATGAACATTATTCGAGATAGTTTTATATTATACTTATAAAATAATTTATTCAGTTAATTTTAGTGAATTGTAAGAATATTTATAATTAATCAACAACAATGGTAAAATATTAATGCTTTACTATATAAAATGGGTAAAAAATATTTCTGTGTTGCAATATGCAATTTCTCTCTTGTTTCAGGCGACGCAGACGACATACCCGGCATCGGGCAGTACGATGATTTCCACACGATCGATTGGCAGAGAGACATAGCCCGCGATCGCATGCGACATAGGCACATTGTGAAGAAACGACAGGACTCTATTTGGGATTTGATTAAAGTAATTATTATTATCTTTTCAGTACTTTTAAGTGTCGATTTTAATGTTACCAATATTTCATTATTTATTAGGAAAAATTGTGCTGTCTTTACATATTTAGTTGTATTTTCATATTGTTTACCTGTTTATGTATTATTTTTCTGTATAAATAAGTATTAATAATTTTGGAATAACTTTTCCTTACGGTTTTCCTTTTATGTCGATTAAAAATATTACGATAGTTCATAGAATTTTGAGTCAATGCGTTCAAGTTCAAGGGAACGCATTCGCAAGTGATACGTAACCAACCATGTGTGGTCAGGATGAGTATTTCTTTAATAGGGTATGTACGTATGTTGTCAGGAGCGCCGTCTAGTAAATCAGCAGCATTTTTCAAAGCTTAAAGAGATTTTCACAAAATGAGCTGAAAGTTGAGACTGGAACATCTTTCTAGTATTCTCTCTTCCTACACTACTAAATACTAGTGATACCTTATTTTTCAGCCTTTCACTGTATCCCGCATATAGCACCGAAGACAGAGAAGAAGACAAACATTCCTATCGCGCACCGTCCAATTTTCAGAAATTACTTATTAAATTAGTTGAGATGCTGCCTCAATGCCATTTCAAAAGTCACAGATTCAACATGTTCCCAAATAATTGTGATAATCATAGATGAAAATGTCTTAAAATAATATTCTCAATTCTCTCTACTGGCAAATATTTAAAAAAAAAAAGGCCAATAAAAGGGTATTAAAAACTGGTCTCCATCACCCAGGGTGCCCACGACGCGTGGTCGGGATGGGTGTGCGTGCTGCTAGTAGGCGTCTGTACGGGAGTGGTCGCCGGCGTAATAGACATCGGCGCCTCGTGGATGACCGACCTCAAGTTCGGCATATGCCCGCAGGCGTTCTGGTTCAACCGGGAACAGTGCTGCTGGTCCAACGACGAAATAACCTTCGACCACGGGAACTGCTCGCAAGTATGTGTTTATGTTTATAATTATATTTGATTTTAAATGTGTAATATTTTTTTGAAGCAACTTCTTAAAAATTAAGCCTTAGTTAAGTATATGAATCAACGATTTCAAGGGAAAATACATTCTACTAAATTTTGTAGAAAAGATGGCGGGTATTGATATATAGTTAAACCTATTTATACATTATATGTACGTATTATAACAATTAGATTTAGGAGCAACTTGAGGCCAGTCGTGGCGCAGGTGCACAAAGTGAGACTGTAAAAGATTTGGTTGTAGGTTCGATCCCCACTCGAGAAAATGAAATATTTATTTTATTTATATTTCCGTTTCTTCGCTCTGCCGCCACTCAACACGTAATGCCTCCAGAATTGGGGTCACTAGGCTCCCTCTGCCTACCCTGCTGTGTGCGGGATACAGCGTGAAACCGATTTATTTATTTATTTTATTTTTTAATTTAGTGGCAATTGACATTCATGAAATAATTTATTTTTTATGGTTAATATGACTAAAATAAGAAAAAATGGTTGGTTATTGACAGTGGATGACGTGGCCGCAATTATTCGGCGAGTCTCGCGACGGTCCCGGGGCGTACATAATCAGTTACCTGTTCTATATCATTTGGGCCCTCCTGTTCGCCGCCCTGTCCGCGTCGCTCGTCAGAATGTTCGCGCCGTACGCGTGTGGGTCAGGTTAGTTTGTGGTTTTTAATTTTTCTAATAGTTGGTGGCTAAGAGCGCCATTGTGGAACAATGAGACAGCGTCTTGTTGCAATTGTGTTGGTTGTCGATTTGACTCCTTCATTTTATGTCTGGTTACAAAAATCATAGAATATAGTCTTAAAATATGTAAACATATCTTAAGAATCAATTGCCTTATCATTTTCTTTGTGGCTTCTTTCTATAAGAAATGAGTGAATATTAATAATAAGAAAATCTTTTTAACACTTGTTAAGATTATAAAAGATTTTGGTACCAAGCGGTCAAATTCTAGACATATAAAACTTAAACATATTCAGAATACAACGATTTTATTCAACATTTCCTCAATTTTCCAGGTATCCCAGAAATCAAAACGATCCTCAGCGGGTTCATCATCCGCGGTTACCTCGGCAAGTGGACTCTAATCATCAAAGTGGTAGGCCTCATACTGTCCGTGTCCTCCGGCCTGTCTCTGGGCAAGGAAGGCCCAATGGTACACATTGCTAGTTGCTTGGGTGAGTTAGATTTTATTAGTTATGATGTTTCAGTTTGGAATTTAAATTTGCATATATTTTCATTTCAAAATTTTACTGTAGGTGCTACTTATTTGAAAAAACGTTTTATTACACATATTGCTATATATAAAAATATTAGATAAAAGGGGCAGTATAGTGTTATATGTTACACTATACACTGTAAAAGTTCTTTATGATATTCAACTTCTGACTATATAATATACATTGGTTAATATTCTAATAAGCTTCGTATACTGGTTCGATCCCCACTCGGAGGAATAAATTATTTTCATGGGAAGTCAGCGCGGCATAGAAAACCTCCATTGAACACCAAATACCTCAAATTCTGGTGGAGAGAGAAGAGTTGACAAAAAATATACTAATAATACTATATTATATATTTGTCAGGTAACATTCTGTCCTACTTATTCCCAAAATATGGAAGGAATGAAGCTAAGAAACGTGAGATCCTCTCCGCTGCAGCCGCTGCCGGAGTGTCTGTTGCCTTCGGAGCACCCATTGGCGGTGTACTCTTCAGTCTTGAAGAGGTGAATTATTATTTAGTAATCGTGATACTATCTATAAATGCTAAAGTAATATAGAATAACTATATATTTTATAAAATTAGTAAAGTAATTTTTGACCTCCGTTTGACAATCTTTGTAAGAACAACAGTATGAAATTTGGCACAAACATGTTGTATAGTAAAGGATTACAGAGAGTAAATATAATATGTTTGACAGTATACATTTTTTTTATAAGGTGACATGTTCGCTGCTAGCCAAAGCTTATTGCACGTTTTAAGAGCTTCTCTATTCTAAATTAAAAGTAGTCAAAATATTAATGTATGTGGACATTATCATCATCATCATCATCATCTTATTATAAGAAAGAAGATTTATATTATATCAAATTTACAGTTATAACAACATGAATTACTTCGATAAAGTATCTAATACAAATAAAGAAGTGTGAAAGGCTACTTTTGTTCAATACTTAGATATTTGGGACGATCTCACAACAAAACCAAAAAACATTGGATTTTTACTTTGTGTTTTGTTTTTTGTGTTTGTTAAAGAATAATCATTGATTTTAAATTGATTATTTAAGGTGATCTGTTTATTTTTCTAATCACTTTAATAATTATTTTCTTTTCTTATACCATTAATCAATATAAAAAGTAGAATGGGACAAATTTGTTAAGACAGTGGTTCGAGGGAGGTCTCAAGCTTCGGCGCCTCTTGTTTATTAACTAACTGATATTTTTAGAAATAGAAACTCTTAAATGAACCACAACTCAAAATAAAATAAAAAAAAAATGTAAAATTTAAAAAAAACAAGCAAGTAGTAATTTATATGTATATTTTTTCAGGTGTCCTACTATTTTCCGTTGAAGACACTATGGCGATCGTTCTTCTGCGCTCTAATAGCTGCTTTCATACTCCGCTCCATAAATCCTTTTGGCAATGAACATTCAGTATTATTCTTTGTGGAATATAATAAACCTTGGATTTTCTTCGAACTTATACCATTTTTGGGTTTGGGCATTATTGGTGTAAGTATTCTATTTTTTTTTATATTAGAATTAAATAATTTCTTTAATTCATTTCTAACTCATGAGATTAGGGTGTTAAACCAAACCAATTTTATTGCTTAATAATACATAAGAATACTTGAATTTTTGTTTAGTTTGTATTTTATTTGAATTAACATTTGGACAACAAATGGAAAAACTTATAGAAGGCACATATATATAATTTACATCGATTTTGTTATTACAACTTCTATAATTAATAGCATGATATAAAACTTAATATATTTTAATAAAATTGGGGAATGAAATGTCTTAATACTATATTGTCGCTGGCTGCCCTGCCATATGCAGGATACAAAAATTAAATACTCAAAGCTTTTCGTTTCCACAGGGCTGTATAGCAACGATATTCATAAAAGCAAACATATACTGGTGTAGATATCGAAAATATTCCAAGCTGGGACAATATCCAGTGACAGAAGTACTAGTGGTGACCCTAGTGACCGCCATCATAGCGTATCCCAACCCCTACACAAGAATGAATACGAGTCAATTGATCTATTTACTGTTCAATCAATGTGGGATATCTAATTCTGATCCGCTGTGGTGAGTTTTCTTTGTTTTTTTTTTTCAGACAAAAAAAATATAATAAATTAGTGAGCGCGGCGTTGATGTCCGCCACTCAACAGGTAGTGCCTCGGGATTTTAACGGAACACACAGTTTTTTTTTCTTTATCTGACTTCTCTCTGCCAACCTTGCTTTATGAAGGATAGAGAGCAAAAAAGTCATCTGCTTAATTTAATTTTAATGTCATATTTTTTGTATAGATCGGATAGTTATATAAATAGTTTAATATTTTATAATATTTTCTTCTCAGTGAAATGAAGGTAACAATATTTTCAAAAAACACCACTGCGGCTTAATTTATATTTTAAATGTTTATATTCTTTAGTGAAATAACTTACAACTATAACTATAAATAGTTAACATCTTGAACTTATAAATAAATATTTCCAAAATTTCAGACATTGCTTTTGATTGTAAGCTCACTCAAGGTAATGAATTATTTTTATTTTCTGATACTGGCAACAAAACAAAGAACGGCGTTGAGTTCTGCCACTCAACACACATAGTGTCAAAAATTAGACGGAATGTGGGAATGGAAGTGTCTCAAATTTAGGTTCCCTCTACCTATCCAGTTGTATGCACGATACAGCATGAAGCTAAAAGAAATATTCTCCACAGTGACTACAACCGTAACTTCACACACGTGAATTCAGCAATAGAGAAAGCACCGGCCGGTCCTGAGGTATACCATGCAATATGGCTGCTACTCCTGGCCCTGGTATTAAAACTGGTCATGACGGTGTTTACATTCGGTATTAAAGTACCATGTGGTCTGTTCATACCGAGTCTGGCCCTGGGAGCTATTGCTGGAAGGATTGTTGGGATCGGTAAGTCTTACAAGACATTATAAGTGTGAAATATGTACTAATCATGACTCTGATTGAAGTTGATCTTGATGGCGTTTACTTTTGGTATTAGTTAGTTCACACTGATCCTGGCCTTTGATGCTTCTAGTGGATGGATATTTGTTTTCAGTAATATACAGCGCTATTCC
>DWAE01000581.1:0-14792 GCA_018237945.1 Heliconius sapho
TTAAGTATTTATCTTTCCTAAGTGTGGATTAACACTTTAAAAATGTTTAAAAATAGTAATAATGTGTTTTTATTATAAAGTATTTTTAATCTATATTCCTGAGAATGAGTGCTAATTTCCTATGTATGTATGTATAATTGGTCGTATTCAATTATACAGTTTTAACTACTTGACTCATTTATCACCACATTACAAGTAGGTACGTAATATAGCTCAAGGTTAATTTCATTTTGCAATCGCATCATCTCTTCCTCATCCTCTTAAGGGACGGGATGTTAAGTACAGTTAACGGTTATAGTGACGTTCTTCTCGCTATATTTTTTAGGTCATTCGTATATATCGAATAAACATCGAATCGTTTTCTTACAATTTTACAAAAATATACAAATATACAAATTTTTGTGTTTTTATATAAATAAAGTTCAGACTTTAAAATATTTAACGTTTTCATTTCTTCGCTCTGATATCGAGTGTCTTCACCTAGGTTCCTTTTATAATATATGATATATGGCAGAGTATTAAATATAGACATAATCGACGTTCCTACTTATGATAAATAACAAGATGAGAGAATTAATGTTAATTAAAGTGCCTTTAGTGAATTAATTTAGTTGTTTAAACTTGTATCAATACAAGCTTCGTGTTTGTAAATTGACATGACGATGTCTCGTTTATGATCTATATGTTAATTAAACAACACAATGACGTGTTATCCAATAGCAGATAAACCATAGCCAGAGAAAATTTTATTATATTTCTTTTTTTTCAATTAGCTCACATAACCAGTATTTTTTTCGTATCTACAGACAGTATTTACAGGATAATACCTAAAACTTTTCGCCAATTTCAGACAAATTATTGGGGTGTGGGTGGCGGATCTTAACGCTGCGCTTTGTCTAATCTAATCAAACTAGGGAATCCGACAAAGTTATAAATGTATTGAAAAACATTTGATTTAGGTGGAACAAAAAAACATATAAGTATATAAAATACATGTGTAAAATATATGTTCGTGATTCATGTTATTTTCCTTATGTTTGCTTAACTTTTAACTGTCACTTGACAAATGTCCACCGACTTGCGCCAACGCCTCCGTAGGCACGACGCCGAATAAGGAGGTGAGTCAGCTCAGCTCTAGCATGTCTAGCCGTAATGGGTCTATTTACGAATGCCTCTCATATGATTTACTGTAATAAACTGTCTGGGAATTGATGATATTATGTTGTTTTTATTGTTATTATATAAGTCTTACATGACCATGTCAGAGGATTCTGATCTCAATTGCTTGAAATTTGTTATGGAACAATTGAACATTATTTTCTTAATCTAGGTACAATTTATAAAATGAATGAACTTGATTAAATGTTTGCTGAGACTTACTCTAGCTCTTATACTACCTTAACTACCCTTTACAATATTATATTTCAATCTTTTATACTATTCTTATAAAGTAAATGTAACACGCCAATTGATTTGAATAATATGATAAATCATGTAATATGCAATCTTTCATACAAATGTCGTGACCCCTAACCTTCAACGGAACTCGGGCATCAACGTCCGTCAATAAATCAGTGATCGCACCGTCCCGAGCCGTGGATGTAGGCGGACGGGCCGGGAAGCAAACCGGTCCTAGCGCTGTTATAGTTATGGTCCTGTTTTGTTTTTTATAACATTAATATTGAAATACTGTAGTTGAAAACTAAAAACAAGAACATACAAGTAGTATTTATATTAAACTTATTGAAAATCAATCATCAACAACTACTCAAAAGGATATTTGAGACAGCTATAAAGTATACTATAGCTATTGTTAAAAAAAGGAAAAACAAAACTGAAGGCTCTTGAAATGACACCAACCTTAGCTCCTTGTACGAGGACTTGTATTAGGATGGGGTACAAGGAACAAGAGACTGCGGAAAATCAGTTTCAAAATCTGAAGTCAATATGGAAAAATATTGTTATCGTTATATAAAGGATTTTATTATTTTTTTAGTCACTGCTCTTTGCTTATTGGCTTGATTATAAAATTAATTTGAATGTCTCAATTGTGATAAATTTTAGAATGTTACATTTTTCAGTCCATCCTTGAGAACACCACCACTACTTCTATTCCTTTGGCCTCCAGTTTTTGAGATTAAGCACGCACATGCCAGTCTGAAAGTTTTTGTATCAGTTCGTTGCACTTTTCTGTTACTCTGCAATTATTCTTGCTCTTTTGAAGAAAGGATATTCGCACGACAATGCATCCTTCAGGTGCAGCGCCTTCACTATAATGTTGCTTTATAATCTCACTCGAGCGGTGTATCAACAATCTTCCACGTTCCAATTAGACGGATCTTTTAAAGCCTATTCACATTGTTCCAAGCGTGGGTTGAAATAGCTTTTAAGGCAACAAAAGAATATTATGCACCCTGAAGCTGTTTTGAGAGTACATTTACACGGGCCCTACGAACCAGTTATCGAAACAATGGTTTTTTAAATTCCTTCTAATAAAACAACGATAAAAGTGTAAGTGACCACTATATTTTTGTTGTAGCAGTAAGAATTCCTGAGATGTTTTTTTACATAATGATTGAAACACATTATGAAGAGAAATAAATATTAATATTTTTTTTAAAATTACTTTTGTTAAATATGAAGTAATTTTAATGTGTTTGGAAGTTACAGTATACTTTTAAATAGAACTATTGAGTACTACTGTTAGCCACTAACCCAACGAAACTCTAGATTATCTTTAAATGTACATAAGATGTCAATTATATCAATTTATAATGCTTACAAAATAAAAACATTTCTTTTAATTATTTTTAAAGTTTAGTTTTCTTTAAAGTTTTTATTTTTGTCCATTTTACATAACAATTGTGAAATCATTTCGAATTCCTACAACAATAACTTTAGCATTTCTCTTCCCCCTTTGTCTTGCTTTTAAGGACAGGAAAAAGTTATTTGTCACAAACGCTCGCCTGAATAAAATGTTTTCCTTTAAATAAAACTCGTCTCAGTACTTTCGAGAGACTGCGGAAGTGAGATATGTACAATGCACATGCGTGATTTATGGTAGTTTTGAAAGACGTGTTACGATTATGATGTATATTTTTGTAAAATTTCAAATAAACATGTAATTCTGTAGATAACAAGAATACTGTATAATAATATTTTAGTTTTAATTTTTAATAAGTGACTATAAAATGTTTACCTTTTGCTATTTTTTTCACAAATAAATTACGAAGCAGTTAACCGGGTAGAGTCTGTGGTCTGGGTCGATCTGTAACCACCGACCACTGTAAACTGTTTAAAAACTTAGTTTAAAATATATTTTCAAATATGTGATTATTTCGGCTAATATAGTGCAAAATTATGTCAATAGCTTCTAATAAGTAAATGGTTTCCCTACAATAGAATCTCACACCCTAAAATAGTCAGATATCTATAACTCTTGTCTTTTACTTACATGATTGTCGTTTACTTACACAAGTCGCTAATTGGTAGAACCCAAAATCGTCCTTTCTCTAATTTCGTTTACTTGTGTGTGAAAGTGTCAACCAATACAAGAAACACTTCAAAATATTTCAATCACGATAATTTTCCTAATTGGGATTTATACTCCCAACCCTTAATAAAGTGTTAAGACACTCTGTTTCCATTCCCCTATTGTTAAGACACTCTGTTTCTATTCCCCACTTTCCACCGAACTGTGAAGGCATTGGGTACTTAATGGCTGAAGTCAACGCCGCACTGTGCCCTGTTACCAGCGCGAAAAAATGAAAATATTAAATATTTCATATCCTCGAGTAGAAATCGAACCCACGACCAGTCGCGTTTACAGTCGTTCGTTTGTGCTCAGGCGCTACGACTGGCCTCACTCAACATTAAGTTAAAAATTAAAAATAAATAAAATGAATCTACACCCACGAATCATTGTCAAGGTTTGTTTACGTAACCGCTGACAGCCTTGGAGATTACACAGCGCGTAGGTATACTTATATTAAGTGATTGCTGATCATTATGTAGCAGGTAATGATGTAACTCCATCAACAACAGTATATGTTAGTGATTTGCGGTAAATGTCTTAGAAAAAATATTTTTTATACACGAGTATATAAAAATATAATATAAAAAAGACAGATCGTGGAGCAGGTATGGAAGGTGTGACTGTAACGCGACGGTTGTGGATTCACTCTCTCTTGGGGAGTTATTTATTAATATTTTCATATCTGCGTTTTGCATCAAAGCAAAAGCCCGGCGTTGAGTTCCGTTGAGAAAGTGAGCAAGGGAGTATCTTAACGTGCACAAAGCAAGCTAACATTAATTTAAAATAGCGTGAAGCTAATTTAGTTTGTTATTTTTTAGAAAACTTTTGGTACCTACTGTAGAAGGGTTGAGGCTAAAATGTCGTATACATTTATATTACAGATACAAATATTTGTACGGCCATGATTAAGATTAATGGCAGCGTAGTATTTTTATTATAGGGCCACAGAATTTTCTACATTAAACGATCCATGAAATGGAACATTCGAGAAATTAATATAATATTGATATGTTTGATCTTTGAATGTATGAAATATCTTTCCAGTAAGGTATAATATCTTTTCCTTATCTGTAGATATGGACTTTTTCTCACTCACAAGTCACATCACTAGTTTGTACCGTTGATCTCTAAATAGGTAAATACATGATCAACAGGAAAAATAAAGTTGTTAGCTTAAACTCTCTTAAATTCATAATATTTACAAGAAATATATGTATATTTTTATACGTTTTCTAAATAAGTATTTTTCTTCTCTAAGTGTACCTTAAAACTATTAAAAATATAATATACTATTATTTTTGTTATTTTTCCACCTTTTTAATGTCCATTATTATATTGTGCATTTACTTAAAACGAAATGTACGACTTTTTTCGAGAATATTAAATTGTAATGCTGCCAAACATCTATTAATTGGTCAATTAGTCAACACATTATCTTTGGGATTAGTCAATTAGTTACACCGACAGAGAAATAAAGATTTTGAAATGGGTTGAATATTAAAAAAATATTTTTATTACCAAGTGCTGTTATATAAGCGCGGCTGTTGAGTTTTTTCAACCAACACGTGAGTATGTTGGTTCTATCCCTGGTGCATTAGGCTCTACTGTTATGCTTAAAAAAGAGTGTACATAAAAAATAATATTCTTATTTTAATATCTCTTAATTAAATAAAAATCAGCTTCACGCTGTATTACGCACACTGCAGAGTAGGCAGAGGGAATCTAGTTTTCAAGACATTAAGTTACCACCACTTGCCGCCGTATTCCGAAGACATTGCGTGTTGAGTGGCGAAACTCAATGCCGCGCTTTGCCTCGACACGAGAGCAAAGAAATAAAAGGGATGGAACCCACAACAAGTTGCCTTTACAGTCACACACTTGTTCCCCTGCGCCACGACTGCAGACGCCACAAATATCTGTTACTTAAATAAAAATCCCAACCTTAGAACATGGTGTAAAGCAAACTGAAACTTTTAAATGCTATTGTAATTCATCAAATGTACCGCGCGTGCCTTTTCACGAATTGTACGTATCAAACGATCTATTTCCAGTCGATACTTTATAGAAATCATCAACAGCCGGTCGGCATTCACAACACTTTTATGAATCAATGCTCCGTGCGGCTCAACCCTTTGGAAAGCTTACTATTTATTCCTGGTTTGAAGTGCCATCGTAAATCATAATTATTATTGATCTTGTCTGCCGCGTATTACAGTAACGTAATAGGTCCGACGCGTGGTTTGAACGTTATAACGCATTTGGTCCATTTTGTATGGAAAAGGATTTATTATAATTATTAGGAATAGGAACTATAATTAATAGAAACTTTAAGGCTCTTATTTTGTATTTTTTTTTATTTTTTTGCCTTGTGATTTTTTGTTTATGGTAAAATGACTTTGTGACACATATATGATATGTCAATAGACTAGGAATCCTTCGATGTCTGTCTTTGATCAACAAATAAAATTAAAATAACGATGTCACAAGGTTAAATTGTAGGTACTTTAGGAAACTATAATTATACTTATATATAATTTCTGATATATCCTTTTATTATTGGAAATAATATTTTTGATGATTATGAGAATTCCTTTACTAAGCACATCTCATTTACATCCAATAATAATATATAGCTAACCCTAGAACAGCGCACGAAAGTGGGCGATTCAAGTCCAATAAATCCCTGTTGAGTATGACCCGCTCGACCCAATTACGCGCTTTCATTTACCGTTTAGACATAATACAGTACATTAATGTAAATAAGAGATAAAATTTGTATTGTGTATATATTTAACTATATTTGTAAAGTAAAAAAAATGTTTACGAAAACTACTATACTAATTACAGCGTGCCTAAAAAACGATCATTTTTAAAGTGTTATTCGACACTTAGGAAATTAAAATACTTAATTTAGAAAACGTATAAAAAATCGAATATAGCGCAGGAAACAAACCCGCGCTTGGAGGATTTTTTAATAAGTACCTAAAAATGCTTTTAGAAATTTCCGAGTAATCTGTCACTTCTTGTTCTTTTCAAATACAGTGAATTTATTTTAATAATACACTACTATACTATGTATTTGATACAAGAAGCATTTTCACTTCACTTTAATATATTATTAGGCTTAATCTTTAGAAAGTAGTGTCTAGTTGGTATCCAATAAATCCCTGTTGCAGTAAAGCTTCACTCGACCTAATTACACGCTTTCGTTTATTGTCGTCAGGGAGAGCGTGCTTTAATAGGATTAATATGTATTACAGCAAATAGCTTAGTAGTAAAAAAACTGCTGCATATATCCTCAATTCCTCATATATTGATGATTTTTTTTTGTTAATTCACTGCTGTATTAGTAGTGGAATAAAAGGTATGACTGGAGATGGAGAACTGTCACGCAGTGTCTTTACACTAGGTTCTCTATGCGTGAACCAAAAAAACATTTTTTTCTTACATCATATTAAGGAAGGTATAAGGTATTGTACTATAATCGTATATATGTACATAGATATGTAAATAAAATATAAAATATTATTTATGTTTTATTTAATTATTATAAGATTACCATAGGTAGATAAAAAACTTCCTAGACTAACCAATGTTTCAAGTTTAATAAAAAAAAGCAGCTGTTGAAGCAAACAAATATCAGTTTACCTGTACCTGAACGAGTCAGTGGGTAATTTTATTATTTCTCTAGATAAAGCGCAAGTAAACAACTTTATTGCAAGCGCCACCGCGACGCCGCGCCGTTGTTGTGATGGCACTTTCACGTAGCACCGATTAGGACCTGCTTGTTTGTGGCCCTGATCTTTGAAAGATTATTATTATTGATAGATAGATGGATTTTGGATGAGCTATCGAGCAGTCGAGCAGTCAGAGAGCATTCAACACAAACATTCAAATAAAAATATTTTCTATAAAAATATTTAAGGTTCTGTTAATTTTGCCATTTATTTCTATACTTTAGTTTAAAGTGAAGCCATTTTAATAACAATATAGTTTGTAATTGAGCTGATAGAAAAGCACTTTGATGTTGAAATTAAAAACACTGTACCGTTGTAAGTCGTTGAGAGAGAAAGCTAAAATAATATTTTCTCTATCTTATTAGGATAAACTTTTTTTTTTATTTTATTTTTAATACTTTATTTTATCACGTTCTATCGCACACAGGCTGGTAGGTAGAGGTAACCTAGTGTTAAGAAAACTCCTATCCCCACTTTCTGCCGAATTTTGGAGTTCGACTCAGTAATTACAGTTATATACATTATCTCAATATGGTAAAACACAAACCGACATTTTATCTAAGTAGTCCAAAGAAACAAGTTAATTATTCACCAATTTTATACCACTGTCATCGTACAACTAGATAAAATTTAACTTCGCTACAATGGTGCCAAACATTGTATACTTTCACACATGTTTTTTTTCATCTTCACGCTGTATCGTATAGCGAGTGGCGGAAATCCACGCCGCGCTTTTTGCCTTGGTATCAGAGCAAAGAAATGAAAATATTAAATATATCATTTCCTCGAGTTGGAATCGAACTCACAACATGTTGCGCTTACATTCACACGCTTGTACCATTGCGCCTGCCCTCACCTATTGTACTCTCACACATATTAAATTTATAAGATTTTAATGCTAATAATATAATGTTTTTCCATTGGCTTGTTACATAGTATATAAATTACATTACCTTAATCGTCGTAAAAAGCAATTGCGAACATTACTATCATTAGTGATATACATACATGTGCTATTTTTATTCTTCGAGCAATTTGACAACTTTGCTGTTTATATATGGTCCACAATGATTTATTATTGTGTAAATATTATTAAATTCAGATTTACATGTTCGTTCGTAGATTTGTGTTTCTTCCCTAAAACGATTTGGTTTCAGACCTGCTCTTTACGCTGAATCCCACGTATAGCACGGTAGGATGATATTAAGGCACTTTCCGCCGAATTTTTGAGTCATTCTCTGTTAAATAGCAGAACTTATAACCCCCCTTTGCCTTGTACAGCGTAGAAATAATCATTCATTCCCCCAAGTGGGGATCGAACCCACAACCGTTTTCAGCCAACTTTAGTTTGTGCCACTGCGCCAAGGCAAAACAAGGCGTTGAATTCCGCCTTGAATGACTCGAAAGTTCGGCGTAAAGTAGGGAACTGATTGTTTTAACAATAGGTTTCCAATGCGGTATACAGCTACATGAAGCTGAAAACGATATATACTTGCTATACAATTTTGTCATTTGTTATTTTGTTTTGTAAAGTATACGCTTTATACGAATCTAGTTCATACTACGCAAGAGAATTTTGAATTGAGAAAATTTAATTTGTAAACGTTATCAAGAAACATTATTTAAAAAATTAAACTGCTTATAAATCAACACCAGGAAAAATTTTGTATATTTTATGGGTTCAACAGCCTCTATCACCTAAAAATACGTCTAAAAGTCAAATTAGTATAGAACCTAACCTTGAGAGTGACACATTTATCTATTCGAGTGTTTACTATCATCTGATGCCTGATAGCCGTCGATAAGCGTCGCGCTAGGGAAATTGCCTGTCATATCGCGGTTACGGGAGTTTCGACATCTCATTTGTCGAAAGCAGAATTTAGTTAGAATTAACACAATTTTCACTTGTTCCCAGTTAATGTGGGTCAGTACCAGTAATAATCGATTATCGTTTGGTAAAATGATTTAGGTACTAAATACGTTATTAGAAGAAGAAGGATTTACTCTTTAAAAGGGTTTATTTAATTCGCTCCCTGGTTGAGTACGCTGCGCCTGTATGGAACCCGTTATATAATAAGTACATAGTATGTCTTGAAAGAATTTAGCTAACATTTTTACGTGTCATGCAGTACAGATGCTAGTGCCATCAAGTACCGTATGTGCAATTGCTTAACGATTATAAGCTCATTACATGAGAAGCAAGACGTAAGCAGCTTGAACCATTTTTTTTATATGGTTTGTGCCACAGTAGTAATGGTGGTCCTAGTGTTGTCAATCAAATTTGTTACTGTATACCACAAGAACACATTGCCGCTATTCTTGTCGATTATTTGCAACCAGTCGTTGCCGTACAAATGCCCGTATACGTCGACTACTGTACAGAAAGATCAACTCCTATAATAATAGCTTTAATTCTATTGATATTGCGGCAACGCGTTTTAGAAGTTTGAAAAAAACAATACATACACTGCTTAAATAATGTTGTCTTTGGCGTACCTACGTATGTATTATGTTATATTTATAGTAATCTGTAGTAAACGGTGTTTGTGTTGTATTTATATATTTTGTTATGCTGTTGTTTTATTTACATGTATGTGCACTGTTTGTTTATCCCAATAAGTGAAAAAAAAATTTCGATCTGGTATCGAGGCAAAGCGCGGTGTTGAGTTCCGCCACTCAACGAACAGTGTCTTCAGAATCTGGCGGAAAGTAGGAAACGGAGTGTTTTATAATATGCTCCATTTGCCTACCCTGCTACACACGGGACACAGCGTCAAGCCGAAAAAAAATACAAATTAGATGAATTTTATTTAAAAAGGCGATTGCAATGATGGAGTGCAAAACCTGAATATTCTATACGTACCTAATATTAATGAAAAAAAAAAACATTGTCTCTCTTTTTACGATGATACGATATGAAGAGTACCTACGGGATTTGGCAGCATAATGCAAATATTATTTTAAAATAATGCATAAAAATACATTAAATTATTAAAATTAACAAAACACCCACTACCATATGTTTCAAATATACACTCTTGTTTAAAGTGACATGTATATGTTACTATGGCAACGCGTGTTGTACGTAGTAATTGCTTTTCTTTTGTTTATAAAACCATTTAGTAAAATAATATTTCTATACAGTTTTATGCAAATTCTATCATCAGTTTATTCTCATAAGGATAGAACTTACACTACGATCGTTGATCGTAATTTAACTTAAAAATTTAAACGTTACATTGGTTTTGAGCGCCTATAGAGAAGTACTCCGCAATTGATATCACATGTCACAGCTATTCATTTCTACTAGGCGTTTCTGAATAGTGCATGTTTATATAAATGTTATTTAAAGATAGTATATATTAAAAACGTAAGTAAATCATCATAACTAGTTTATAGATAAGGAGGTTAACTCAATGGGATTGTAGTGTGTTCGGACGTCTTCGGGAGAATTACAATTGGATAAAATGCCTGTAGGTTTTAGCGCTCAATAAAAATACGAAAGCACAAGCGTGTAACTAACTCTAAACGCGACAGGCTGTGGGTTCGACAAGGCAAAGAGCGGCGTTGAGTTCCGTCACTAACACACGCAATGCTGCCGGAATCCGACGGAAAGTAGGAAAAGGCATTAAGGAAACGGAATATCTTAATACTAGGTTCCTAGGGTGACTGCCTACCGTGATGTATGCGGAATACAGCGAAAGCCATAAAAACAACTTTTATGCGTAATAGAACAATAAGTTAAACTTAGAAAACATCGTTACTGCAAACTACCTATCTAACCTGGGTTTATATACCCCGTTCAACGTCTTTTACAACGACCCTTAAGTTGGTCGTATCTTAAGGCTTCCTTTTATTACGCACGTAGTTTACGAGCTATAAAGGGTCGGTGAACACTTACGTAACTTACAGTTCTAATTTCTATTCCATGATATTAGATACGGCGATCGATACTCATGGGATGTATCGTATACTGTAACTCAACTCTGTCAAGTCATCCGTGTTCCTGCTTCTACCGTATTGGCAAATGGCCATTATCAAAACGCAACCTTATGTTATAATTATGTTATACAGGACATACATTTAGATAGCTTCCGTATAAATTTATAACGCCTTTGGTGAATGCTTATTAAATTTTTTGCGCCGTCAATACCAGTTTATGTATTTGAAAAATGTCCGATTAGATTTGCACTGCTGCTCAATTATACCGTAGATGTTTTGGTTGTCGTTATTGTTGGACAAGGTCAGGCGTTTTTTTATTATAAGCTCGATTAATTTTATAAATTGTACAGATCTCATAAACACTTGAAAATATAATGAGCATTTATTGTACTTTCTCTTAAACACTATTTTGTAGTGTTTTTTTTTATATTTGTATCTATGAACTTATAAAACTAACAGCATATCAATAAAGTGGTTCATCAATTTGCTTTACAATCAATGGATTGTAAAAAGAAGAATCTTCTTAACGTTTCATGGATTCATGGTGCAGGTGTCGCGTTGCACTTGCTGCCTTGTAGGGCTCAGAGCAGTGCTTGGAATTCGTGCCCAAGTTTAGATGTAGGAGCACAATATGTGAGCAAAATTTATATAACAAAAAAAATTTACTTAACTGTAAAAATATTCTCCTGCGTCATACCAAGGAATTGAACCAACAGAAGATAGAACATAAAGATCGTGCTGAGATTTTCATTCTTTAAATTTTAGATCGACGATAAACATTATTGTTAAGATTAGAGTTCCTGTTTTCTCTACTTCCCACCTCCATAAAATTACATTATACTCATAATGTTTCTAAATGGGCGCAAACTGAAGACCAGATGAATGCCTATACTTAAAAAAAAGGATATACTATTAAAAAAAGGATTCTTATTGAATATGTACTTGAATTACAACTCTAACTTATATATTTTATTTAATTACAATATTAATTTTGTTTCCTTTTGATTCACCTAGTTAATGTAAGTATACAGTGGCCATCTACTATTTCTTTCATCAACGCAAGGAAAAGGCAAATTTACTTCCTCGATCTTCGCCAGATTTAGCTCTAATAGTCTAATTGTCGCTTCACGTGTTTATCCAATTGCCTGATTGTACTTGAACTGCGGTCACCACGATGTACTGTCGGTATCTCGGATTGGTTGCGTGGGTGTCGATTGAACTAATTATTGGATTTCCACAAGACTTTTAATGGTTACTTGATAGTTCATGATATCTTGTAAATCTTTTTTCCAGTTTCCCCCCCTTCCGTAGAATTCTGGAGGCATTTCGTGTTGAGTGGAGGAACTCAACGCCGCGCTTTGCTTCTACACGTGAGCGAAAAATTTAAAATATTTCATTTCCTCGAGTGGAAAATGAACCCACAATCTTTCGTGTTACACTAGTACTTTGCTATCTTTCGTAGTCACACTTCGTGGCCACGACTGGCCTCTTGTAGATAATGTATTGTATTGTATATTTAATAGATCGTATACAGATTAATGGATCCAGATAACTTAACACATCTCTCTTTAATTTAATCCAATTTGGCTGAGGCATTTCAATGTAAAATAAGTTACATATAACATTTTAATCTCATATATACAAACATATTAATTACCACCTCCGTGGCGCAGTAGGGCGTCAATGAAGTGAAGTAATGACTCTTACTAAACGGAAGTTGGACTTAGTTATCATCATATAATATCGACTTTTCTTAAAAATGTTGAAAATGCGTGAGAAAAAAATATTAACTGTTTCCTTTTTTTTTCAATCTAAATCATTATAAAACTATACGTAAAATAATCTATAATAAAAATATATTGTCGATGCGCAGTGGATCAGCGTCTGCAGTAAATGCGATGGTTACGAGTTCGTTATTCGAGAATTATTACTTATAAAATTACAATTAATTATTACTTAATTCGTCACTTAATGTTTAGATTTCGGACGCAAAGCAGAGAACAGAGAGTGTCTATAGTAGGCCTTCTCTAGTTACACCATATACATATATCAATACATCTATGGGAAAATAAAAATATAATTAACTCACCTAAGGATTGATCGAGTGTTTAAAAATGTTAATTATTTTAAAACAAGAGTATTTATATAGTGCAAAAGAACAGCTCAATTTGGCCGAAAATCGTCAGTTAAAAAACAAAAGTTATATATAATATTTTCCCTCTTTGAAATTGGAATGAAAATTAATAAATGTTGAAGCAAAATGAACATCGAAACTAGGTTAGCTGTGTGGATTGCAATTCTACCCATTTTATATACTTTATATACACTGCCTCCGTTTAAAACTAGGACTTTGTGCGTCGGCCCGTAGGCAACGGGGAACTTTTTAATTTATAATTGCTCGCTGCTCATTCAGAGTAGTAATCATTGTATGTACATTTATTATTATAAATGTATGGATTGTAGAAATGAGATTTTGCATAAATACCTAATATATTACCTAAAAATTCATTTTCAATAAGTTGAAAAACAGTGTGTAGCGACACAGCCTCTAGTTGTAAGCGAGACGATTGTGGGTTCGACTCCCACTTGGGAGAATGACTTATAGGTATTAATTTCTTAGGTAACGGGACAAAGAGCGTCACTTTTGCCTTTTTTTTTTTGTTACGTCACTCTATACGCATGTTTCAAAAACTTGGCGGAAAGGTGAAGAACGAGTTAGCAGGTTCCCTCTGCTATGCGGGAAAAAACGTGAAGTTGTTTTATTAACGCAATCGCAATAAAATATAATAAAAAATAATTTCGTTTCGATCAAGAGCATATTGTAATCAAATATACTGTTAATAACGAAAGGTCTACCGTAAAAAAGTGAGATAAATATAACGGCGGCTTTATCGTAAGACGTAAATAGGCTTTGTAAATGCTCTGGTAAGCAAAGATTTCAGTCTTGCTTATATTCTCGGTCCATTTCACTTTCGAACACTTGCGATGTAGATTATAATAATCTCTACACGGTATCGGTGTATACAAATAACATTATGTTGTCAATCACATTGCATATTGTTTATAGTTAGTGGGTTAACTTTTGTTTTGTTTTTTTTTTATTATTATGTAATTTTACTATAGTGTTCATACTGTCGTCTTAAAACATTATCTTTATTGTCTTCTAATAAGTTTTTTCCTTAATACATTGTCAGACAGGATAATTAAATTAAAATTTATATTAAAAATATGAATACCTTTGCATGGTATTCATATTTTTATTCATTAAGTGTATGGGATGATGTGCAAATCTCAGGCAAAACACTCTCCTGACCAAATTTCAATAAGTCACTTTTCCGCTAGTGCAAGATGTGATGAAAAAAACCGAATTTATTAGGTTCCCTAGGCCCTTTCTATAAAATTGTAGTCATGTATAGAAAGCGAAAATTCTTGATTTAATTGGCAATGTTTGTATGCTATGCAAGACGTTTTGCCCGATTAATGTTCATTTATACATTGTTCATATATATATTGAGGCCGGTCATGGCGCAGTGGCACAAAGTGTGACTGTAAACCGACTGGTTGTGGGTTCGATCCCC
>DWAE01000582.1:0-14790 GCA_018237945.1 Heliconius sapho
AAAATATTATTATGAATATTATGTGGCGTTTTATAACTGTTGTGAAGAACTTGCCCCGACGAAAAAAAAGCCCAATCGCCTTGTAATTAGATAGTTATGCAGGTGAAGGTCTTCAACCTAGAACCATGAGCCCTTTTGATTGGTGGGCAAATCATGAGTCTAATTTACCCAGTGTTTTTTTTTAAATATGGGGGACCGTTCTCATCTCTGCGCTGGTGCACCCCAGTGTCAGCTCGACCCATTTTATCGCATACAACGCAGAGCCGTTTTGAATCGTTGGGGACCCAATGATCTGCAAAGGGCTTGACACTTCGGCTCTTCGTAGAGACTCGCTGTGCGTTCTTTATCGCATTTATCATGAAGAGTTTCCTGGGAAACTGTTTGACCTGTTACCTGCCGCCGAATTTTCTAATCGCACAGTACGTAACAAACTTAAATACCACCCACTCTACATACGCGGCACTCCACTACTGTGCGGTTTCCTAGGAACTACCTTCCACGCGCCGCGCAACTGTGGATTGGCCTACCTGCGGTAGTGCTTCCAGGTCAATATGATTTGGGTAAAAAGCGCCTTTATATCACCTACCTTAAAGGCCGGCTACGCACCTATAGCTCCTCTGGCGTCATGGATGGCAGACGAGGTTGTGTACCATAACCTCAATACATTTATTACATATTGATATTAACTTATCAATTCTTTGCAAAAAATAACTTTCCTTCTTGCCTGAATGCACATTTAATAAAAGACGCCTTCAGCTTTTCATCATCAAATCGTTTTCCACGGACATTATCTTCAAATTTCGGCTAATTTACGCCGTATTTTTCCCTTAAATTACGCAAAGTTGAAGCGTAGGAATTTTCGTTAATATTCTCTTTTATTTTTACATTCAATCAGTAAATTTCCATTTTAGTCCCAAAACACTGTGGACGCTTCTAGCATCCTCCTGGACAATTTTATCCATTAACAATTCTTTTGAAAATACTCGTAGCTTGTTCCCCACAAAGCTCCAAACACTCACTACATCACTCGGCTCGCATTTGTTTCTCTGGCGCTGGAAGCATATGCCCGGGACCCACCGCGCACTAACTTCTGAAAGGTTAAAGCAGTCATGAAGAATAGTTTTTATGGTACCCATAGGAATGTTAGTCATCTTTTTCATTTGGGCATCTTTAATTACAAGTAACTTTATTGACATTTTCATCCGTAGAGGCAGTAACTGCGCCACACGAACGAGGTTCGTCTTCAATGGTCTGTCTGCCCCTTTAAATTCACTTGACTACATTTGAACATTCATAAATGGCTTTTTCCTTGTTTAATAAGGAATTTATTTACAGTGTGGCGCTCAATTTTCTTCAACATTGTCACGTCAGTCATTTCACTTGTAGTTAACTAAGGATAACTACGCGGGGAGGTTCAAAAGTTCGTGGAATGGAGGGGATGGACTTGGGACAGGGGCGCTTGCTTAATGTAAAAACTGTATGCTATTCATAAAAAAAAGAAATATATATTTAAAAAAATCTGTCATAGTCCTGAGCAATCAGGACAATCCTTCATTAAAGTTAAATAGTCTCATTTTTAAGGTATACTTGGTTGGTTTAGGCCAAGGTATACTTGGTTCGTTTTTATCTAAAATTGGATGATCTATTTTCTTTATTGTATGCAAAATTTGCCACATAATGTATAACCTAAAGTGTTGGGGATGATACCATAACACAACATAACTTCAAGAGAAAAATCACATAGCATATATGCATATACATACTTTGAGTATGTTTTCAAATATAATTAAGAAATGCCATATGTTTCTGCGATTTTAAACTTTGAAACATAAAATATACATAATTTATACATAACTACAATTTCTCAAAAACCTATCCCAAAAATCTCGTAACATTAATTTTCTTTACCGTTTTAATGTCCAAACATGATATTTGATAAAAATAATTTTGTATGGCTTAGTATAAAAATAATTTTGTACGGACCATGATATATAGGATAAAAATAGTCAGTAATGACAACCTAAAGATGGACTTATATGCATGATAGACGTATATTAAAAAGTTTCGGTTTTGGTTTCTGCCGAATCTGAGAGCAAAGCCGAAGGTTCGGTTTCGGTTTCGGCTGAAAACCTTGTTTCGGTCGAACACTAATGATTATTAATGTGTAATGGTAATTTTATTATTCCACAAATGTAAGGATACTTTCTGCTGATTTTTTCGAGTTATTTTATTGTGTGGTTTTATTTTATTTATTTTTTTTACTTTTTTCTTCTTGGAATATATATTTTTTTACTTATTTAGTTTTTTAAGAATATTATAAAATTATAAATATGCTTTATTTATTTATTATAAACTTTATTTTATGTACATTGTATAGTTTTCTATACTTAGACCAAACTAGAAACTTGCTTTTATGTGGTAATTTAAATTAAAATCGTATTTTTATGCTTTCTTGAAATAGATTAATTAGCTGGCATCACTGATTTCTAACTTAAATTCCATTTTTAACGAGAGCGACACTAAAATATTCATCATTTTTGCAATGTGATTGTGGAGGGATTAAAGAACTTCTCGTAAATATATTTCTTTGAATGTCTTAATACACGTCGTTTTTAATTAATATTTTTCCCGTGTATATATATAATTTTTACACGATATAATAAAATAAATTTTCAACCAATGTTTTATATCGGACTATGTAGGTAATACTTTTGTACCAAGATGTCGGTAATAATCTTCTACGTTTTTGACAAGAAAATGTTTGTATAACAATACAATGCTTTTGTGAAATTTATATGAGCCTGCATTTGTTTATATGTGTACATAAAATAGATAGAGTCACAGCAACATGAATCAAGTATCTGATGAAAATGTTCAAAATATGATGTGCAGCCAGAAAAATGCAAGCGCGAAAAATAAAAGTAATATAATATCCAAAGATCCTCCTGAATCGACAACAGACATATGTAAATGGAGTGATAAATTACACGAATCTTTAGCAAATACTCTTCATATTAACAAACTTAATAGTAACCTAACAAATGGTACCAGTGACCATTCTAAAGATAGTGTCAACGACTTAAATAAAGCACTAGACGCAACACCTAGTGAAGTCGAAAAAAATGTAAATAGTGTACAGTGTAGTGATGCCGTAGAAGATAATATTGTCGAAAATTGTGAAATCAATGCTACAAACAAGGTTAGATGTAGTGAAAATGAAAGCCTTGCGAACTGTTCTCTTGAAGATCGTAAGGATGAAATTGAAATTTTCTCTTATGAATCTGAATTACAAATGCCTGAGATCATGAGACTAATTCAGAAAGATCTATCTGAACCTTACTCCATCTATACATATAGATACTTTATTCATAATTGGCCTAAACTTTGTTTCTTGGCAAGTCATGAGGGCAAATGTATTGGTGCCATTGTTTGTAAATTAGATATGCATCGAAATAATGTTAAAAGAGGGTATATAGCTATGTTGGCTGTTGATGAGAAATATAGGAAAAAAAAAATTGGCTCAAGATTAGTTCAGAAAGCAATAAGGGTAAACAATATATATATTTTTATATACTTAATATTATGTTTTATCAATATAACTTTTACTGAAAATACAGTAAAATCTCACTTAATAGATACTATTAAAGATATAATAAGATAACTAAAATATTTTGTGAAAATAAACGACCTATTGTTATTGTGAAATATTTTAGTTGCTAATAACCTCTGGTAGATTTACAGTGTTTCATCACTATAACATATTTCACTATTAACATTATTACCATAGTAACTGTAAGACAATTAAGATACATTGTTATGCAATTTGGTTCATACTTAAAAGGTTCTTGCATGCGTTTGGGAAAATATTTCATTATTGAATGTTCCAATCTAGTGTTTAGCTAGATTATTTAGATTGTACTGTAAATGGAAATAAGTGTTACATACATCAGTAATATTACATTTGATTTCACTTTTATGACACTGAATTCATGTGTATTGAGTTGCCACTCGACTGTCTCAAAAATTGGGCAATGTATGGGCATGAGAGTGTCTTAATACTATTAGTACTATTAGTATATATTATTAGACAATCTTTATTTGCTAAATACCACAAAAACAATGTGTTTTAATTTTTCAGGCAATGATAGAGGACAATGCTGATGAAGTGGTGTTAGAAACTGAAATTACAAATAAACCCGCATTAAAACTTTATGAAAATCTGGGATTTGTGAGAGATAAACGTTTATTTCGGTACTACCTTAATGGGGTTGATGCCTTACGATTGAAATTATGGTTAAGGTGAAATAAGTAGGTAACAAATGAGAAATTCTTAATGTTGTGTTTTGAAAGCTACCAAGTCTCAGACATATAATAAAGCAAACCATTCTTATGTGACCAAAACAATTTAGAGAGCCATTTTGTACATCTTTAAATAGATAAATTATATTTTTTCTAGTTTTCAATAATCTCAATATTGTAACAGTTTAATTATAAATGAAAAAATTTGCTCATAATCTTTATAAATAAAGAGTGGCAAAGTTGATGGAGAAAAATCTATTTTTCTTTTTTTTAACCAAAATGTTTAGAATGGTGTGTATGAAGTTTTTTTTTTAAAGATTTTCAATTTTAAATTATATTTTAAAAGAAAAGAAAATATTTTTACTTTTTCAAAGAAGTCATGGGCAATAGCTAGTATTGGTATAACCTTATGAGCCTGCCATGTGAATTTTAGCCAAATGTTTGTTTGAAATAATGTTTTTATCATGTGATATGTTTATTTTATCTAATTTATGTGTTAAAACTTGTTAATGAGAATGTTTTCCAACTATTTCTTTTATTTTTCATCAATCACTGGTTAAACTTTCTGAAAATACACAACTATGAAGAATTTTACTGTAGCTAATTATTTAATCCCTTATTAGCTTGTACCTGTGCAATATTTTTCAATGTTTTATACATAAAATAATCATTGATCTTGATTATTCAATACAATATTTAAAGAAAGGATAAATTAATAAACAATATTAATTGAGTCTTAATTTTTCATTAGATTCCAATAAAACTCCTATGTTTAAAATGTAGTTTTTTATTAAATATAAGATAAATAGATTTAAAATGTGAAAGTAGCAGTATTAGTTGAAGCTCCATCATAAACAAATGTATTATTAACAGGTTTATATTGTTTAGTAACAATTTTAATTGCTTCATGTGCTATGCATCCTCCTAGAAATGCAGATATGCTATGTATCTCTGCTCCACCATATCTACACATTTCATGAATATGATCATCTTTTGAAAATGGTGAACAAGATATGTCACTTAGTATTTTAGTGACACATGTTTTTAATTTAGCAATGTCACCTTCAGGTTCCCACTCTCCAGGTGCACGACAATGCTCAGATCTAAATTTTTCTGCAGCTCTCAGCATTATATAATGGACCATCATAACATCAGGTTCCTCTAAAAATCGTGCTATATAAGAAGCAACAGCATTACCTAGTTGATATTCTACAGCTATATTTGATCCTCTTATTAAAAATAAATTATAAGCATGTCTACAGAATAGCTTAACTTCATTTTCACTAATACTATCACAGTGAAGCTGGGCTACAATTTCCTGAACCTTTCTATATACTATTTCAGCTTCCATAGCTGCTTGTGCTCTATACATGTTTTGAAGTTTTACATAATGTTCCGTAGATGCTGTCATATCTGGTAATACTCCTCTGAGGGGTAATTTACCTTTTCCTTCTGCTTCAACAAAACCTCTTAATGCTGAACACATGATCCAGAAAGGTGAACTTTCTTTGGTTAAATTTGTTGCAGAGCTGCTGTAAATGAGATCTTGGATGTATACTGGTAGAAATGTAGGGACCAAAGCAGTATTTACAGCTCTTAAAGCCTCCTGGAAATTTTCCAGTTCCATAGGAATACCATTTTCATCTTTAAATACAAATTCATTGATGATATCTTTAATTTCATTTTTTTCTTTTCTACTAATTGGCCATCTATTTTGATTAGAGATTTGCCATTTTTGAATGGCTTTATACAAAATAACAATCCATGGAATATGGCCATAACCTTCTAACTCTTGGTTATCTACATTAAAAACATCTAAGTATTCAGCAAGTAGAGGAAAAGGCACATCTAAACGTAAATCAATTTGTTCATTTTCTGGATGAGTTTCAATTATAGCATGTTCATTTATTTGTATTCTAAAAGATCCTAAAAAGCCAATAGATGTACATAATACAAAAGGAATATTTATATCCCATAAATGCTGTGCTAATTTTTGTACAACTTTTTCTCCAAGTGACGTAGCTATAACAACACTAAAACATTTAAAAAAATCTGGATTATCTTGAAGTATTTGTTCTGGTGTCTCTTGAACAGCATGACCCTGAACTGCAGGATTCAATTCCAATAGAAGTCTAAGGGTTTCCGATCCTCTATTTAGTCCTTTACTCGAACATTCTAAAAAAAAATTGGTACCTATGTCTTCATCGCTGACAATAATATGATCAATTACCGTTATAGCGCCTACTCCAGGAAGAACAATAGATTTTAAAATTTCTGTGCCTAATGCTGTTGCATTTATTAAGCAAACATGACTATTTTCTAGTGCAACTTGTCCGTGATCACCCCACAATCTCAATTGCCGGTCGTATTGTTTATTTTTTTCACTTTGTTCTGGTGATTTTGGAGACGGTGAGGCCATAATGTAGCTATTTATAAAAGAATATTGTTTAAATAGTTTGTCTTACTTATTCTGCAATTTTTATTTATAAGTTAATATTTGTAATAGAGAAATAGACCACTAAATTTAGGAATTGATTTCTGTCCCTACTTAATACTTGAAAATTAAGAAATTGTCAAATGCTTTTTGACGTTACAAACTTTACTTATGTTTTCTTTATGGCCTAATAGGAGCGCCCTTGAGTACGATTTACCTTATGAATGTCACTTTGAAATTCAAAGTTTGAATAGAAAGAATAATATGAAATCTACTTCTTTTTCTCTTGACACTGTAACCCTGCGTTAAGACACTTCGTTCGTGCGTGTCTAAATCTTTGGCAATGCGTGTTGAGTCGCAAAATTCAATGTCGTGCTTTGCCTTATTAAGTCGTTACCAGTGCGAGGAAATGTAAATATATTTAACTAGCGAAAAGCTCGCGGCTTCGCCCTCTTAAATTTGTGAATTATTTATTTGTTAAAATACAGGGAATTACATTCCTATTTTAATTAATAATCTATGCTTGCAACGCACTTAAGATTTCTAAAGTGAAATTTATTAAAACCATAATTGCATTTTCATTTTCATTAAAATTCGGCATTTCGATGTTCGTTAAAATTATCAAAAATTATTATTTGGGGGAATTTAAAAAATTATACACTCTTATTCTTTTATAATAATACAAATATTTTTTATATGTCCCAGAGGGACACTACGATGACGGCTCTATTCTAGTTAGTTTGCACGTTTTCCTTTGAAAATTGGTTATTGTGGCATTACTCTAACAGTTACACATGGTATCGTAAACTTTTTTATATAAAATTGTAGTACATCCCTTTGCTATATTGTCAATAATTTCCACAGCGTACGCGATATAAGAGTAGTTTCGGAGCCTATTCAATAATTTTAGTGATATCCATGCACCTCCCCCCACCTCCACAGAGTCACGCCGCTACGGTGCGCAAGGCCACACACTCTGCATTTTTTATTATTACATGATTTTCTTAAGATTAATATTTTTAAATTCGTTATATCTTTTGAATGGAATGTCCGATTTTATTATTTTACACGTATTAAAATTATCTTAAATATAATATCATTTATTAGGATAAGGATTAATACAGAGGTATGAATAATATGGTTTGATTATTGTCGGCACTTTTGTCAACTTATAAAATATAAAAAGAACAGTAGTTGGACATATGGCATCACGGACTTTTTTATAGATATTGATGCGTTCTATAATACTGTAGAACATTGTTTTATTCAATTATCAATAGTTTTCGCAGCGCACGCGATGATAGAATTTTTAAGACCAATTTCTTCACACCTTGGTTTATATTATTGCATTTTTATTAAGAATCTGCATTTTTTTGAAAATGTAGTATAGACTATATTGATCAGTGAAGTTGCAGGTTTCTAATAGTGAAAGAATTTTTGAAATCGGTCCCGTAGTTTTTGTGTGAAAACAATACAAACATATATACGACAATACAAATCTTTCCTCTTTATAATACTAGTATAGATTAGTATAGACTAGTATAGATATTGACATTATCTCATATAATTAATATTCAATTTCCCTGAATGAGAATCAAAGCCACAATCGTCTCGTTTACTGCATTCTTGAGCCCACACAGAGTCTAAACGATTTCTACTCACAATTAAATTATTTATCTGAGTATGATTGCATTAAATAAAATATTTATTTAAAAATTTTGAAAGTAAGTAAAGTATATTGATATGCATTCGTTTTATATTCGTACATACCATATCTGTGTATCTCTGTCTATCAATCAACCACAGATTACTAATTATAAATATGACATTTGTAATTTGTATTCTCTTTACAATAATTGTGCATCGACGTTCGACCCAGAACTATTAGTCCTTCGTGAAATGTTACTAGATTTTGCTAACAAAAAGTTTAATGTGTATGGAAATGAATTTACAGACCCTTTTTCAGGATTTTAATCCTAGGTACATTTCAAAATATGACATGGCATGTGTTAATAGCTTCTATTTATATAATAATGTTTGGTGACTATTATTTTTAATTTTCACAGCAAATTTGTCGTACATACTTGCTTGCTAGTATTTACGGCTCTGTTGGCCTTAAAATTGGATAATACAATAACATGGTCGTACTGGGCAGTATTTACCCCAATATGGATATGGAAATTGCTAGTTGTTCTGGGTGCCACAGTGGGTACATATGTTTGGTGGCAATATCCTCATTTCAGGTAAGTTATTATTGTTTCTGAAATGCTACAATATATTTTTTTAGAATGTGTTACATTAAATAACATGAAATTATACTATATGATATTTTATTGCAAATAATCAATCAATTTGTTTACTGTATTTATATTGTTACAGACTGGAAGGTGAAGCATATATTCACTACAAAGCAATGTTAATTAGTCTTGCCATACATTTAATCTTGCTTATGTTTGAACTACTTGTATGTGATCAGTTGACAACAGCTCGCCATTATTGGATACTAGTTTTTATACCACTTATTTTTATAAGCATTGTGTCGATTGCAATTTGTATATGGTGTGTAAAACATGATAGAAGCTATGAGGTAATTATCAATATGTCATTCATTACATTCTCTATAAACTACATTACCCAAAATTTAAAAAGAAAATGTTTCACACTGAGACTGTGTTTGGTTGTGGGTCCAATACCCATTTGGGAAAAGTATTATATTCAAAATATTTTTTTGACCTCAGAAACCATAACCTTTGCCATGAACAAAACACTTTAGCAAATGATTAATAGAGTAGGAATGATTTCTTTCTATTTCTCTGCTCTGGAAAAACAATTGAGTTCAGGAAAAAATGGAACACAAGCATATTGATAAGGTTTTCTCTGTTTACCTTGTTTTTCATGTTTACTCTGTTTTAAAAAAAATCTTAGATAATAATATCAATGCATTGTGGTACAGCAACACAGTGTCTGTCTGTTAAATGAAATTGTTGTGGGTTCGGTTCCCACCTTAGGAAATAAACTATTTAGGTCTTGTAATAAGATAGTGTAGAATTGCATTCCACCATTTTAAACATGCTATACAAGGAAGGTAGTGTTTTAACACTAGTTTTCCTCTGACACTACTACTACTATATTAATCTTTTCAGTTGGAGCTTTTTTGTGCTGTAAATATACTTCAGTTTATATTTTTGGCGTTGAAACTAGATGTTTTTATAAATTGGTCATGGGAAGTTGTTTTTGTTCCACTGTGGATTCTAATGTGTCTCAGCCTTGTAGGTGAGTGTAGGTATTTTTTTATATTATATATTAACATATAATATTTAATTGCTGCTTATATAAAATATTTGATTTTTAGTATTTTAGTTGCACTAAATATAATTTTTCAGATTTTAGGATATACCTTTTTAGCATGTCTTCTGTGATTTAGCATAGCATGCTCCTTACCCCATTTTCCATTTAAATTTCGAAACATTACTCTTTGAGTGAGAGAATATTAGAGAAGAAGCAATATTGCTTATGTACCTTTCCAAGTGATTGGTATACCTTTTAATTCTTACTAAGGAAATGAAAATAATTTCCTTATAATCCAGTTGGTGTCTTAATGCACCACAGTGTAAATAATGTATGAACTTGAAAAGATGTGTATCTTGGAAACGGTCCAAGCGTCATACACCCTTATTGAGCTCTATCAATTTTTTTACACACTAGCTACAACTTATTTTTGTTGTTCGCCCTATAGGTAGATTTTACGAATTTATTCAACCAAAGTTATTCATATTTATAAACAATTATAGATGAAGCAATTTATTAAATATTTTAAAAAAGTCTAGGTTTTATTCACACTTTAAGAAAAGGAAAATATAAAAATAGTGACCACAGCATAGCATAGAATCAAACCCACAAATCATTTTTACAAGAAGTAAAGACAGGCTTACCCATCCACTTTGACTATCCAAGTAGAACCTTTGCATATTGCATGTTGTTTAAAATCTTCCTTTTTTAATAACATTTATTTGTTTTTAATTTTTTTTTCTAAATGTTTACATGCTTTTTTATATTATGTTATTATGTTAAAATTTTAATTGTTACTTTATCTTATTTTAGGGGTTCTGTATAGCATAATATTTGCGGGTATATTACTGAGGACTCCAGATGCAAATATACAACAGAGACGGACTAGTTTCAATTCGGCCCTGGCTTACACTTTTACTGTCATACCAATATTAGTATTTCAGGTAAATAACTTTACAATTTTCGAAATAAAAATATGACCAAGGCTAGTGCTAGGACTTAGCACAGCGGTACAAACGTGTGATATGGTTTTGGGTTTCATTATATAATATTTTAATTTCTGGTAACAACATAAAACTCAACACGCAATGTCTCAAATATTAAATAGAACAGATTGCCTTAACACTAGGTTCCTTCTGCCTTTTCTGCTATATGCGAAATACAGTGTGGAGACAAAAAAAAAACAAGTTATTTGTTTGTATTGTATTATAAATATCAACAATACCGCCCATCACGACGGTGTCAGACTCTAACTTAATTGGTCTTTGGATATAGCATTCATCAGATTAATCCAAATATTGAAAAAATCGTACATTTACTTTGAAAAAAGATATGGTCGTTTATGACGCAAAAAACGCGTATTTCGCCACTGTAAATGGTATCAAAATCATAGGGCAATTCCGGTTGACCTAATATTTGGTATTATTATGAAATTTTTCAGCTGGCATCTGGTGGAACTAGTTTAGGAAAAAATCTGAAAATTACACATTTGTATTTAAATCCTAAGAACTAATAGCATTAAAATTTTATACTAAGGCCGTTAGTTCAAGGGCTCTGCTTGGCTCTGCTTGCAGGCTAAGCTTGAAGTTCAGAAAAGGCTCATGACCTCTAATTTACATACGTTATTACAAATTAATTCATTTTGAAGGTTAGTTTTAATCTTTGTAAAGTTCAAGTGTAGAAATTTAAGACTTAAAACGCATTTGATGTATAGAATTACAAAATCGATGTGTAAAAGTATGAACTTTTACTAGAAAATCAATATAATATATACGTGGTGGTATAATGTATACATGGTAAAAGCGTCTGCGCTCTTTTTAGGGAAGCAGCATATAGGATAAAATATTTTAAACCCATGCCTAAAGAAATTAATCAAGATGCGTCAACAGTTTCGACGAAGGTCTTTTTTTAATTTCACGATTTTTATCCAGACTCAGGCTGGCGTACAGGCACAAAGTGTGACTGTAAAAAAATGGTTGTGGTTACATATATATATTTTCATTTCTTCGCTCTGGTGTCGAGGCAAAGCGCTTCTTTGAGTTTCGCCACTCAATACGCAATGCCTCCAGAACTTGGCGAAATGTGGGGAACGGAGTGTATTAACATTAGGTTCCTTCTGCCTACCCTGCTGTGTGCGGGACACGGCGTGAAGCAGATTTTTTAAAATTTTTATCCACGCTGCATTACGTGTGACGCATTTACGAATTGATATCATTAAAGGAATGATTATTTTGTTTAAAAGAAAACACTTTTTATTTTTGGCAAAACGTCTTTTGTTTTAATTGTATTAGACTTTTATAGAGTACTTAAAACTGTGCCTTCGTTTAAAGTCGTGGAGAAAATTAAAGTACTTTGTATATAATATTTTGTTCCAGGTGTTATTAACAAACAAGTTAGATGATGAATTATCACTATCCTATATAGTAGTTGCGAGTCCACTTTTTGTGACTTATGCAACGCTTATTGTCATGTCCTTCAGCTCCAAAGGGGGGAATAAATGTAAGTATTTGTTATTTTAATCTTTTAATAAAAGTACTGTGTACGTGTGACAGTGTGTGACTGTAAACGTTATGTTTAGGGATTTGATTCCCATTCGGGGGAATGAAATAGTTTACATTTTTATTTCCTCGTAATTAAACAAAGCGCGGCGTATAACTGTCTTAACGAATTTGGAATGTCTACACTGGGTTTCCTGTTCTTTTCCTGCCTACCATGATATGTGAGGTATATAGTGTGAAGCTAAAAAAAGAAAAACCAAGTCAACATGTAGTGTCTCGAGAATGGTCATGGAGAACGGAGTGTCATAGCGCTAGGTTCCTTCTGCCGACCTCGCTATATGTATACATGAAATATACATGAAAATAAGAATGATACATACATGAAGCTAAAAATAACTTGCCTTATTACAGCGAGAAAGTGAAAATAGTTCGTTTCCCCGAATAACAATAGAAGCACAACCCTTGTGTTCATAGTGGTACACGTGTATAGATAAATGCATATAAAGATCACTATATGATTCTCGTATTTGAATTAACTATGGCTTTCTTCACAGGGTGGTTCGGCATCAGAAAAGACTTTTGTCAGTTCCTACTGTCAGTGTTTCCATTACTACAGGAGTACGCAAATATTGCCTATAACAATAATAATATAAACCAATCGAACGGCATACCAACGGAGCCGATGAACCAAGAGCCGTATAGAGATGAGGAAACGCAAAAGAAAGTGAAAGAGAAGAAATCTCACAAAAACCAAAAGAAAAACGAGGCCATGAAACCTGTAGTGCCTGTGACAAGTATTGACATGCCAGATTGATCTATTTTAAGTTGATTTACGAGTGCTAAAACGTGTGTTCAACTTGTTAGAAATTATCACTTTTAAAGTGTTTACTTGAAATACACAAAAATGTACAGTCCTAAGTAAATTTTCGTATTACTATCGCGGAGCGCGATTTTTTGATATGGAGATTTACGTAGTTACATAAAAATTTTTTTCAAGCACATTTATAATGTTCCATAATTTTGATTCTTTCAATTTTTTGTAACATTTGTAAATGGAATTGTACTTCTTTTTTAATTTTCAAAGCTCTAGATTTTTTTGTAAGAAACTAAATAACGAATATGATATTTAAAAAAATATTTTACTAAAATTCTAATTCATTTTAGTTTACTTGAAATACGTAAAAATACACATTGATCCAAGTAAATTTTCGTGGTACAATCCCCTAGCATAGTTATTTTTGTATAAAAATTTATAAAATTTGAAGAAAAAAATCTTAAGATAACTCCCAAAGCGTAAATAGTATTTTCATGTACGTTTGTGAAATTACTAGTTTTCAAATGCAAAAACCATTTAATTTTTTTTTGGTAAAATCAAATGAAATAATATGACTGATTCCTTTTTAACTTTTTAACCCCTTGATTATAATTAGTAACAAAATCAAACTTGTGCTATTTAAAAATTGATTTAACAAAAAAATTAAATTGTATTTCTATCTTTTTAAAACAGTATTTTGATACCTATTAATATAAAAATTTATTGCATAGTGTTGTATGAGCTTCTGTAAAAAGCAATAACTGATTGTTAAGTTTGTAATTTTCGCAAAGATGAAGAGTCCGTAGCTAAGGTAGTGTTAAGTCACTTCGTTTCCGACACCGACACCGATCAATTTTCGAAACACTGCATATTTAGTGGCATAACTAAACGTCGCATTTTGTCTTTTTACTAGAGCGTTGAAATGAAATTGTTCGTTTCGAGTGGGAGTCGAATCCACAACCGTAGCTTTGTAAACGCGATGGTTGTATATATTGATATTGTTACTGGATATTCAATTGATTTGTTATTGTAAAGATATCAGTGCTAACGAAAGTTTTTGTTATTTTTTAGTTATAGTTAATTCTTTAAAAATACTGTACTTGAGTTAGTAATAAGATTGTTTTAAGAAT
Source organism: Heliconius sapho (assembly GCA_018237945.1). NCBI lineage: Eukaryota > Metazoa > Arthropoda > Insecta > Lepidoptera > Nymphalidae > Heliconius > Heliconius sapho. The sequence continues at coordinate 14,464 of DWAE01000582.1, forward strand.
ATTTTTAATAATAGATTTTGTTTACTTTAATTTATATTAAGCACTTATGTCAGGTTTTGCCTTGATAATGTACTAAATTATAATTTGTGGGCTTTTATTATTGAATAGTTTGACGATTATATATATGTATATTTTGTTTATAAATGAAATAGGTCTCCAGTTGTGCTCAACATAATGAAACAACACTCATATACTATGAGTGACTTCTTCCATAATTGTAGTAATGTAGATCTGTCTTGCCGTATACCTAATATGTTAGTAAAATAATTTTGCACTTTTAAATGTACATTTCTTTTCAATAATCAAATTCTAATCATGTAATAACCT
>DWAE01000583.1:0-14790 GCA_018237945.1 Heliconius sapho
GCGCCCAGCTGCGCCGCGGCGTGGCGCACCATCTTCACGCCGTCCTCGTTGCTGGACATGGAGCACACCAGATTTGCCACCTGCGAACGTATTAGTTTGAGTATCGCCACTAAGCAATGTCTAGAAAATTGGTGATTTGGCGGTGGGTGATGTAAAGTGTATCCTAACATTAGATTTCCCCCGTTTACTCTGCTACATGCTGAATACGGAGTGAAACCAAACTTCAAGTCATTGCGCGTTGAATGATGAAATTCAACGCCGCTAGCTAGCCTTCAAGTGATAATCGAACCCACAATCATCGCATCAATCACTACTTTACTGTAAGACTAACACACGGCGTTATATTGAACGTTAAAAACCCAGCAATCTCTAAAATCGATCGAAAACCAGAAAACAGAGCGTCTCAACAATGCAATTCTCGCTATCTATACAGCTATATGAAAAACATTAGAAAAAATCCACCAAAATCTAACCTCAACCAATTTATTAGCGTGTTCGGTAAAAACAACGGCGTACTCTTCTACTTCTTTTTCATTACCACTTCTAGCTGCCTCCAGAAGTACAAGCAAAGGCACGTTCGTCTCTAGAAAACTGTAAGAAAAAATTTTTATTTTATATTTAAAGTTATAAAATAGTTTATGTTCAATATGAATTATTAAAATGACAGTAGTTAAGGGAAAAAATAATGAGGCAATTTAGTTTAAGATCATATGAACCTGTCAGAGACGTGATCCACGACGGCCTTGCGCAGCTGACGGCGCAAGTCCCTCGTCTTGCGACACATCTGCTCCAACGCACGCTCCAGACCTTCAGATTGTTCAGCTCGGCCGGCCTTTTAGAATAGTTTTAAAAAATAACTATACTATCTGTCGAGTGGCGCGTTTTTGTTTTATTATTCGAGAGATAAAAAAAGAATATTTAAAATATCAATCACTCTCTGTACCGTGTGACGACAGTGTCCAATATAAATATAATTATAAGTAATTATTAATTTAATGTAGTTGGGGAAATAACCGCTGTCGCAGAACAGCACCTGACCACCAAGCACGAGTGACAAATCAAAACCGCGAACGGTTCTAGGTTCTATAAAACTATCACTACTGATAGGACCACGGACCAAGGACCACGAGTCACGGTCGCTCTGAACTTATGTTCTTTGAACTATTGCGCATCGTTCACTCGCGCGAGGAAAGGTAAAATTAACAGTAAGAAATATCCTCAAATAAAATCTGCGCGGCCATTTACAGACAAATTTAAGTGGACCACAACTCGCCGGCCGTACTGTACGACCATACCACTCTTTATTATAACTATTATACAGGATGTTGTCCAAATTAAAAATGTACTTCTAAATGAAGCTTATTATGAGCCGTATAAGCCATATGTCCTTTGTCAAAATCACATAAGCATAACCAAATTGTTCATATATACCGAAAAAAAAAATGTAAACACAAAGACTCATACGTTAGCCATATATTCGTGTAACAAGTCCTGTAGAGCTTGACGCACTGCGTTGCACTCAGCTACTATACGTTCGCGGCGTTCATCTCTGCAATTAAAAAAATATATGGTTGGTTATATTAAGCAACGAGCGACCGCTTGCGGTTTCGCCCGCTAGAACTACACCAATATTTATTTACCAATCTGAATTAGTTTTGTGTTCTAATAAAATTATCACTTTATATCAAATGGCATATATACATCAAAATTAAAGTGTCAGCCAATACAATAAAAAAAAATTGTGGAGTTTTCGTCAAACGAAATAATTTTTATTGATATAACTTTTTTAAATAATAAAATTAAACAAACAATGAATGTTAAGCGAAGTTTTCCTAACTACAGAAGTGAAAACTCTACTTAAATCACTTAAGCCGATTTTGCGATTTTGGGTTCTATTACAATTTACATGGACAAATGCCAACAATAATAGATTAAGTATAGATATAGATTTGAAGTAGCGACGTGTTTGTTATTTATAACTATACATTTATAGCTCATCAAGCTACCTTAAAATTAGATTTTCTCATGTTATTTACTCCACTTCAATAAAAATATTTTATTTACTGTTGTAAAGACCTTATAAAACCCTACTTATTTATAACTTTAATAACCGCAGCAGTCCTGCTCGAAGGACCGACTTTCATAATAATAATTATTATTATATGCAACACATACCAAAATAAAAATTTAACAATGAAAAAAGTTTGTGTGTTGTATTTGTTGTCAATTTGACGCAAAAACAGTAGTTTTTGTTTGTTTAACAAATTTAGTTTACAGTTACATAGCTTATACATCAGAAAAAGACATAGGCACAATTTATGTAAAAAAAATGTTAGATTTGGTTATAATATAATAGTAAATAAAGATGTAGAAGAGGCCTACAGTCGGACTCACCTAGTGCAAGAGCTATCTGCCATTAAAGCAGCCCCAGATATTATTGATTCAAGACGTTCCTCCAAAGAAGGCCGAGTCCTTAATTCGGAATAGGCCAGAGGCTCCATTACCATACGTTCCTAAAAAAAAGTTAAATTGAGGAAACCTTTAGTATAAGGCAAGTGTATATAAACACTAGATATTTAATTATTTCATTTGCACATGGGCGAGCCAATATAAGGAACAGCAATATTTATAATTTAAAGAACGAAAGTATTAGAGCAGGCTGCAGGTTGTCCCAAAAAAATAATAATGAGAAAAACGGAGAAATAAAACACTACTTACATCAAAATCATCCAAAGCCTGAGCCAACTCGCCAGGACCTTCTATTGGCACTCTGTTAGTACCTAAAAAATACAATAAATCTATACAATTTCTAAAAGATATATGAGAAATAATAATATTTTAGATAAATAATATTATTAAACTAAAAGAACCCAAAACATTTTTTCATTTTTTTGATCCGGTCCGGGACTCCGGTTATGACATTCCGTTCCCCACTTGCCGCCGAATTCTGTTGAGTGGCGGAACTCAACGCCACGCTTTGCCTCGACACCAGAGCGAAGAAATGGAAATATTAAATTTAAATAAATATTTAATTTCCTCGTGTGGGGATCGAACCCACTGGTTAGTCGCGTTTCCAGTCACACTTTAAGCCCCTGTGCCACGACTGGCCTTAACCAATAATATTATTAAAAGACAAACGTAATTGGATCGCTAGCTAATATAAACAATAATGTAGTACCAGAGTTAGGCGGCAGCGGCCTCCCTTGAGCCACGGCTGAAATCGTATCGACGGCTGAGCATACTGCCCGGAGGACAAAATCACGATTTGCCTTTGCAGCTGCCAGTTCCGGATGTCGCACGTATACCTGAATTAAAAAATATATATTTATATATTTTTAAAGTTTTTTCCACATTTAAGAATAAAAATATAATAATGTATGTTTTGACCTGTAAGTCACACTAAAAAGACCAACTAAACCTTACCTTCCAAGTAGCTATAAGTCAAAAGACTTTTAAAATCTTATAAAATCTACCTAAAAACCATCCTCTACCACCTAAAACCTACCTTAGAAGCTGTCAGCAGCATAGTGGAGTGCTTCTTCAGAACAGCTCTTGCAGCTGCCAGTTCATCCTTCATTCTTGGTTCCTTTAGTTCCTTTTGCCTTCTTGCAGCTTGTGCAGCTAACTCGTTAGCTGATCTACCAAACTGTCGAGCTGATTCTAGCAGCTCGGATTGGGATGAGGCTGATTTTAGCTTGTCTAGGTCATTTTCCACCTGGATTTTAGTAAAAATGGAGTAAATTATTGGATGGAAAAATAGATTTCGTGTTTTCTTTATATTAAGATTTGCTATTTTTTTATATTTAACATTAAACAAAAATAAAAAAACAAATCTAAGTTAATGGCTGATCCAAATTTAAAAGCCATGTATAATATGCAAGCGCGGAGTACTAGTACGCAATGCGCAACGTCGAACTCCAACCGCTAATCGGTCGAACAAGTCACTTAAAAGTGAAGTACGCAGTGTCTTAATACTAAAAAAAAAAAAAATAATTAATTATTATTATTATTATTATTTATTATTTTGTCTTAATACTATGTTTCCTCTATCTTCTTATTATTTGAAGCTAACACTCACCGTCCTCAAATTAGACAACAAGAGGTGGACATCCACCATGTCCGCCAAAATCAGCAGTCTTGTGACAGCAGATAACAAACTCCTGGCCGCTCTGACCATGCTGGAACGAACCGACGACGCGCAAGGCTCCTCGGAAAATTCACGAGCCGCTAAGCTCATTGCTGCTCCTATTTTAAATTAATAAATAAATATAATGAAAATACTTGTATATATGTCTTCTAAGATAAATCAAATTTTGAATATAGCGGGACTTGAACCCGCATCTTTCGTCATTGATTAGATTAGGTCGGCTAAACTGATTTCGCATATGCTACGAAGCATCTCCACATCATTCATTTTCCTTCCATTCTTCTTAAATTACCCACGTTTCGCTGACATATAAAAGAATCGCTACTCGGTATAGGCAAACAAACGAGGTCTCCCTCTTCCGAAGTAGCCAAGATAGTTTTTACTTACCAGCCTTCCTGACCTCTTCCACAGCTGCCAACATCTCCTGAGTTATTTCAGGGTTTTCGTAAGCGATGGTCTGACCCCGTTCTATGAAGATTTCCGTTGCCCGCTCCACGGTTGCCACAAGAGCGCTGGCTCGCTTGGATTTTCCAGCTTAAAACGGAAATATATATGGATATGTTAAATGAATACTAGTAGCATTTTTTTAATTATAAAAAAAAGTTTTTAAATATTGTCTTGCTACTCTTCTTTTTAGATGACAAAAAGCAACTTTGTGTAACTATAAACAAAAACCTATTTTTCCCGTTCCCGTAAGAACTTTAAGTAATCCTCTTTACGTACTCCCCTATACTAACTAAACTACCGAAATATCAATTTTCGGCGTCCTACCCGGAGGCGGCGGAGTTCTGGCTGTTCATTATCTGTCAGTTTGTCTGTAAAAGTTGATATCCGATAGATGGCTCATGCCTTATACCGCAGATAACAGGGTAAATATAAGAAACTTAGTGTTAGGACACTGTTGCCCAAGGACGTTTGGCAGCAGCACTCACGCCTTGTCAACCAGAATGAAAATATGTAAGCAATTTATTAATTTGGAAATTGAACATAAAACCATCTTCCAGTTCTGAAATTCTGAAACATATTAATTACTCAATAAATGTAATACAAAAAACTTACGTCGTTTCTTCTTAGCAGCCTTATCCTTGCTATTAACAAGGGTGGTCACTTGTAAGACCAGTGGTTCCAGGGTACGTTCCACTGACATGGTCCTGATCTCTAGGTTCTTAGGATCCCACTTGAGGATTAGCTGCCCGGAGGTGCCGTAGGGGTCGGCTAATGTTGACATTATAGCTGTGATATATTAAATGTTATAATAATTGTATGACAAATTGATAAAAACCTTTTTTTTTCAGCTTTAGGCTGTATACCGGATGTAACAGAGGGATCCTAGTATTAAGACACTGCGTTCCCTACTTTCGTTGAGTAGCAGAACTCACCATTGACACCAGAGCAAAGAAATGAAAATATTAAATATTGAATTTCCTTGAGTGGGACTGAACCCTCAGCCTATTGCTTTTACACTAACACGCTCATGCCCCTTAGCTACTACTGGCGTCGATTTTTTTTCTCTTTCAATGTAATGCTGTATTCCACATATTGTAGTGACTATGTGAAAATCTAATGTTAATACACTATTTCCCACCTTCTACTCAATTTTTTTTACGACATTAGGTATTGAGAGGCGGAACTCAACCATTAAGCTTTGTTTAACAGAGCAAGGAAATGATAATAGTTTTAGTGTTTCCTCCCTATCCTGATATTGAGACAGTCTGTTTCCATAAAGACACTTCTGTTCCCTACTTTGTCCCTTCAAAAGTGACTTATCTTTTTTTATTTATACACCAATTGAAATAAGCACTATATGTTAAGAAAAGCTTACCATAATACAATTGTGAAAACAGCATTTAAATTGCCCAAATGCACAGACAAAAATTTTAAAAAAAAAATTTTGGGTTTCTATTACATCGACATCTATCTACACTGTTAGATTATAATTCTTTTTCATATATATCTTACATGTACAGACAACAACAAGATCAGTTACAACTTTATTATAGATATATAGATAATATTATTGCTTTGGAAAATTCTTTATTTCTACACATAATAGACTTAACTGTGCCTATTTAATGTTTTTAAGTACACAACACATATAAAGCAGAAAAAAGAAGGAGCTTCATATTTTTACTTGTAATTTTCACTTTCTTCCTAAATTCAAAATATTGCATACTAAGTAAGGCCGTTGTGGTGCAGGTGCACAAGGTGGTGGGGAAGATTCCCACTTACGGGAGAGCAGTATTTAATATTTTATTTCCCATGCTCGGTAAAGAGGGTCGCTAAAAATGGAGAACAAAAGAAGAACAGAGTGTCTTAATACTACACTTTCTAGGTTCCCTCTGCCTACATTAATATGTGCGAGATATAGCATAAGGCATAAATAATAAAATAAGGTCATTGATTTTTTAATTTTTTTACACATTTTTAATGATATTTTAACCAGACTAATCTCATATATTTAGAATTATAAATTCTTGGAAATTCAATATGTCAACGCTCACTGAGACACCAATCGGGTTTCAAAATTTCACTTGAAATGTTGGCAAGTTTGTTTGGTTGAATATGTATTAAATCATAAACACAAAAACACAATTATATCAAAGTTGATGATTTATTTTTCCACACTACTGGAAATTAACTATTCCCTTTCCCTACTCTGGCAAAGGACAGCCCAGAATTCTGCCGCTCTACATGCTATGTCTTAAATTGATGTATAAAGTGGTGTTGATATTAATTTGAAATGATAAGACTTTAAATAACTGTGCCTTGTCTATGTGTAGTAATATAATATTATATTCTTTTGGCGTTTTATAGTCCATTTAGTGAGGACAGCTATGAGCTATATTACATGACGCTGATTGTTTCAATTCTTATTGTTATTTCTTTTTATCAGCATCAAGGTGAAGCGGCAAGCGGCAGTGGCGAGTCAAATCTAGTGTATCTTATTCAATAGCTTTGTGTTATTTTTAATGTTATGATAACTATATATAATTAAATAGGCTGTCTTGTCTTGTTAAATTAGTGCATTATATCTAATAATTGATTAAAAAAAAGACTATTTGTAATAACTTAACTTATCTGTTTGCTATAATAGTGAATAATCTTATAACTTTGAACAAGCTATGTGAAAGTACTTATGAGTCACTCCACAAATCGATTTCTTTGATGGGGTTTCCATAAAATTAGATTAAAATCTACTATTTCTAAGCAAATTAACTAATTTTTAATGCAGTTACAATTCAAAAGATTTTAGTATAGTAAAAATAAACAATAGCCAAGCTTTATATATAACACGACTTATTAAAAGACATGCAATTTATAATACGAATCGTTGCAAAGAAATGACATCCTAACTTTGTAGGATAAAATATTGACATTTATAAATTAGACTTTTACCTCGAATCTGACGGCTTTTCCGTTGTATTTACACTATAAATATATTAAACTGACTAAATTATAATATATAATACTTAAATAACCACAATTATTTACAAAATATGACGAATAAATTGAGAAAATCGGAAAAAACAGGTGAAATATTCACGTAGGCGTGTCAAAAACAATATCACTGGGTCAATGTTGCTAGTGCATGATATATTTAATTTATATAAAATTTATGTTACTACTGAAAATTTTTTTTTATTATGTTACTATTGTTATTATTACATGTACTACTTACTGGCAATGCAGGTTAAATAGACACAAGATTAAGACAGTATTTGAACCTTAAAAGTAGCTGTTAGTAGCAAATCTATTTAGTCTAAGATCCCAGAGCTTATTAGAAGTACATCAAAATAAATTTCATTTATGAATATACACTTGGACATTAACCCCAAAGCCCAAACCGCTGAACCTAGTAATCTTGAAATTTTGCATGATAGGATATAGAAAGTAAGTGAGCATTAAGAATTATATAAAAGGGAGTACAGTATACAAATACAATTTATATTTATATCATGGTGAGGCCAGTCGAGGCGCAGCAGCACGAAGTGTGACTGTAAAACCGACTGGGAATAGATTCAGTCTCCACTCGAGGAGATGATTTACTTAAATTTATATTTCCATTTCTTCGCTCTGGTGTCGACGCTAAGCGCGACGTTCAGTTTTGCCACTCAAAACGCAATGCCTCCAGAATTCGGCAGAAAGTGGGGAACGGAGTGTTTTAACACTAGGTTCCCTCTGCCTGCCCTGCTGTGTACGGGATACAGCGTGAAGCTGATATTTTTTATATTATGTTAATAAATATTTCGTAGTTAGCTTTATTTGATATATGATATTTGATTAAGCCAAAAATACTGATGCATTTAAATTCTAATAGGTTAAAATATGGAGCTAGTGGTGAGCATTTAAAAACTTAAGAGCAGACCACTTTACAAATCTAATTTTATGCGCACAACCACTCCGCATCTTCCACAATCGGACATAACACTCGCAGCGTGACGTCATCGACAGTAGCAAGTGAAAGAATGCAAATTTAAAGTGTAAAACGGTCTAACTTTCGAAATCCTGGCCCGATTTCGATGAAGCTAAAATTATAATTATTTGCACGAGTACACGTATTAAATGCATTTACTTTTATAGTAATATTTTAACGTGTTTTTATATATTATATATAAAAATAAATGGTATGTGCGGTTGATGTTAAGCGCAATATACCTACAAAAATATCTTGTAGTGATAAAAAGTAGTAGTAAAATGTATGTATATTTGGGTGACTAAAAAAAACTATGTTTTTAGTTATTTTCTTTAATTTCTTAACTTAAATCAAATGCATCTTCCAGTTCCTTAAACATGTCAGTATAACCATCGGTACTATTAGTCGTTGTAGGGAAAAGATTATTTAAATCTTCTTTTATTATATCTTCTATTTTCTTTTTCTTCTCATCATCTTTTATAGTTTGTATTTCAGAGTTATTAAAAAAATTATATACGTCAAACGTATCATTTTCTATAGTTTTATAATTCATAGTTGTAGATGATTGATTAATCGTAGGAATAATATTTTTTTGTGTTGTTTCTTCTTGGTCACTAAATGTATCGTCTACTTTTTTATTTTCCATATATTTTTCAGTTGTTTCTATATTTTTATTTGAACTATCGTTTAGTAAGATTTTTTTAGTTACTTCTGTATCTTGATCATCTTTTTCTAGAGAATTTATTAGAGTTTCCTTATTTTCTTTAGCAACAAGATGTTGAGCCCGTCTATTAAGATATAAATTACTTTTTAACAATTTAGTAGATTCTTTGTTTTTTATTTTAAAGAATGTAATATTCTCTTTTGGAATGTCGTCATCTGCCAAAGTTCTTAGTTTTTTAGTTTTAGGCGCTTTGTGTAAACTACCAAACTGTTCATAGTATGGTGTACGTATATCATACTTTGGTGTTGTTTTGCTTGAAATATCTATATTCTTTGTTTTTATTTTACTTTTTTTATGATGCCTGTAACAATAAAATTAATATTATTTTAAAAAGCAGATTAAAGACCTTATATAACTGGATGAGCAAAGACAACCTAGTGTCAGGACACTCCGTTCTCCCTTAAGTAATTATACTTAAAGATTGTGTATTATTTATCATTCTCTAGTATTATCTATCTAGACCATATTATAACTGAATCCAAATATCACTGAGGTGCCATATTATATTCTGTACAGAATCCATCCGGGGACACCCCGTCTGGTCTCTCTTTTATTTTTTCTTATAGTAAAATATGAATATATATGGAATTACACATCCATGTGGATTTTTGTGATGTAGAATGTAACCAATTTCATCAGGCAACTGATAATTATCAAACAATCAGTGTAGGGTAGAAATTGAACCCAGTAATCTTGATTTACCAACCACATCCTCGTAGCCACTGAAACAACTATTAAAAATATATAATAACCTATATGTTTTTAAATTTCTAACAGTTGTTGGCTCATTGTCAGAAATGTCGATAATCTCCTTCTCAACCACCATTTTAATTCTTTCATCGTTTAATTCGTTTGTATTTATATCTTCGGCTTCTTCAAATGTATGTTTTTTTTCTTCACTTTTAGCAGATTTCGCTCTTTCAATATTTGATTTTTTACTTTTGAATTTTCTCTTTTTATTATTTATTTCAACGCTACTTGGATATAGAGTTATATATGTTTGCTTTTTAGAAGCTTTAGTTTTTTTTACTTTACTTTTTATAATCTGTGATTCTACTTTATTTTTTGTTCTCTTTACTTTGCTTTTTAAAGTCTGTGTTTTTACTTTATTTTCTTCTTCGTCTGAGTTCACTTCATCCTCTGCTTCAGAGCTGCTGGATTTTTTTTTTGTTTTTCCATATTTATTTTCAACCTCATTACTAATCAAAGTGACACTTTTAATTATAGATTGTACAATTTCTTTATTCTTTTTTATTAGTTTGTCATATTTATGTAAGATATCTCGAATCATGCTTTCAGCTATAAGTTTTAATTCTTCTTTAGGTCGTCTTGAATTGCGTCGAAAAAGCACTAACTTTTTTAGGAGCCTTGAAATTGCTCTTTTAGAATCTTTTTTATACATTATATTTATAAATCTTGTTAATTTATTTTTCTTATCCATCTGTCTTAATAATTGGTCTAGATTGGCTCGCACTTTACTAGGATTTTTACTGAAATTATGAAATTGATTGCTTAAAATTCTTCTTGCATCGAGATCTTCAAAATTGAATGCTTTAACTTCATCACCAGCTGTGTCAACTATTTCTGTTATTTCGTCATCTCTTAAGGATTTCATAACTTCTATTATATTTATAAGAAGTTCTGTAAGCGACTGTGATTTATTTTGCCTTTTAGTTTTGATTTTTTCATCATATCTTAAAACATTTTTAATTGTATCTACAAATTCTTGTATATTAGTGAGCAGGTGGACGTCTTCTTCGTTTTCTAACTCGAATACTGTTTCCAGTTCCAGATTAACGCTTTGTGATTTAGTACTTATGGTGGCATCTACAAAATAAATTTCATGAAAAATACACAGCTATCTATCATCACATCTATCCTAGTCTACACTAATTTAATAAGTTTGATTAGAAGCTCTTCCATTTTCAGCAAATCTCATCTCCAACACAAAAGTGTTGAATAGTCTATTAATCGAGGAAGGCTATGTTACCGACAGTAATTGGTCAATGTTACTTTCCGTATTACCACGTTTTTATCTACCTGAACGAAGTATTATTATTATCATTTGACAAAAACATTGCTTAATTATAATCATTTAAAAAAAAAGGATGAAATTATGTTTTTTTAAATACAAAATATAGAAATAATTAGGGGTTTATTTGTTAAGATATTTTACATTTTTTTGGGCCTTACGCTATACCCAACATTTATATATGGTAAAAACGTATTATATTTTTTTACCTAGCGCTGTATCAACGACACTCAACGCCGCGATTCATTAAAGACTAATAATATGTTAAAAAAAAATTTATACATACCAAATAAAATTAAAACCAGTACTACGAAGCACCACATTTTACTACATACTAGTCAGTGCCTGCGATTACATACACATTGTTTTGTTACAAATAGATCCATTTTTAAAATTTTATTTTAAACACTTATGATAAGAAAAATATTATTTTTCTGTAGCTTCACTCTGTAACTTGGATATAGCAGGGTAGGCAGGGGGAATCTAGGGTTAACATGGATTATTCACTTGGATTTTCCATGATTCTTACGCCAATCGATTAGTCTTAAGTTTGCAAAGTTCACTAAAGACATAACAATAATGTAAAAAAAAATAGTTATACGAGTGTCCCGATTATAGCAATCCTGCTATAAGCGGGACACTCGTATAACTAGACAGAGGGATTTTAATATTAAGACACTTTGTTTCCCTCATTCTGCTTGATTAAAGGAAGCAAAAATAATATAAGAAAATAAAAGATCGGAAGGTATAAAAACTAAAAAGCTAATCAACCCCATATAGTTTATCACTATGGCAGTCGGAACCTACTCTTTAATGTTCAATTAAATCTTTACAGGGAGTCCTGTAAAATTTGATCCTCGAACTCTTAAACTATTCAAAAGGCGGCGTTGAGATCCGTGACTCAATACGCAATGCCTTCAGAATTCGTTTGTAGTAAACGAATTCTGAAGGCATTGCGTGTTGAGTAGATATCTTAACTCTAGGTTTCCTCTGCCTGCAAAAAAAATATCGACTTATTTTTTTCTTTATAGTTTTTAGTCAGTCGGGTTTTTTATTTTCTTATAGTTGTTTATTTATTACATTTTAACGTTTTCTAACTACACTAAATATTCGTATTATAGTTTTTTACAGGTTCTCTATATTTTTTTTTCTGATTCAGCAATTCCTCTTCAACAAACAAACGTAGCATTCAATTTTTAAAACATAAGTTAATATTTAAGTCAAGAAATATATTTTATCGTTTATTATTTGTAACAAATTTTATAGCAGATTCGGTTTATTCAATATCAATATATTTTCATGGGGAAATTGTATATATTTATAGTATTTCTAATAGAAAATATGTGTATATGTGGTGGTGAGTATAGTCGTCGAGGCTTAAGCTAAGCTTTGCATGTATGTGATCGTCTCTAAAAGTTAAGACAGAAAAAACTCATGGTTAGATCCCTTTTAAAATAATGAAACATTTTTTTTTTGATACTGTGTGCGAGTGGGAAGTGGCATGTCGCCCTGGTTTAACATCCAATCGGGTGTTAAACCAGGATGCGATGCCATGTCAGCTTGTTTGCTCAATTTGTATTTGGATAGTTGTCTTTATGGAGTGAATACAAGATCAGCGTAAATGATAAGATACTAGAACAAGAGAATGAAGTGGCATATTTAGAAAGTATGTTCAGTAGAGGTGGAAGATACGAGATGGATGCGGAAAGGTATTTTGCTTCCGTTAACAGTGATAATGTTGCCTTAGCTGCATTAATAAGTCGGGGAAACGTCAGTATAGCTGCACGTTTGGCCGTACACAATGCTGTGTTCCATTACAGAAGAAGAATGAAAAAAAGATGAATGCTATGGAGATGCAATCTCTTCGTAGAATATGCGGAATCAGCTTAAATGATCCAATCCGCGATGAAGAGATACACAGAATGGCATGTACTAGCGAGGATGTCACGGTGAGAATGAATAAGAATGTGCTCAGCTGGTTTGGGCACGTCGGATGAATAAGTGATTACAGAATGGCAAAAAAGAGATTTACAAAGGATGATTCAAGGTTAAAAGAGTTTTCGGGAGAACTCGGTTGACCTCCTAAAACACAGTATCGAAGATGCTGGAGGAAGGTCACGTAAAAAGCATGAGGACGCCCCAAAAGGCACGTATGAAGAAATTGACGACAGTGGACGAGGCGAAACAGGTATGCAGTAACCGTAGCTGCCTACCCTGCTAGGGATACAGAGAGAAACTAAGTTAAGTTAAATATAGGACGGTGTTATCAATACAAGTGGTATAGGCCTGTTATCTAAATGAAAATAAATAATATTCTCCGGAATAGGAATCGAGCCCATAACCGTCGCGTTTCTTATCCAAATGCCGTACCGCTGTGGCACAGCCTTTTATTATTGTTAATGCTTATAAAAAATTTACTAATTTCATATATATTTTTTAGCAAGAGAAAGACAATATACGAGAAAGAGTCTGTATTATCCATACATAACAACTCACAAATCAATTTATTTGAAATACAGAAGACACGATTACGATTATATTAAAGAAGTGACCACTTCTATTTACTTATCCAATTTTGATAAAACTATTGGTACAAATGAATCTCCGACAATATCAGGAACTGCTTCTTCTTCTGCAATTTCTTCTTTCTTAGATCTAAGTTCTTCTGATATTACAAGTGTTATAAGTATAACTGAACCCAGCACTACCAATAGTGCTATACCTGATATAAATGCAAATTTAACTACGATAATTCTTATTATTGACAATACAACTACAGAAGTATTCAATGAAACTGAGAGATTGATAGAAGAAACTTCTAAATTAATTTTGGACACTTCTAGTCTCATTTCTCCTCCGTCATTCGAAGCATATTCTCCAGGGACAATTCAGAAATCGAACACTTGTAAGTACGTATTTTAAGGTTCCGTACCTCAAACACTGAAACGGGTACCCTAATAGGATCACTTTGTTGTCCGTCTGTCAAGATCATTTATCGCGCGTGCTTTAAGTCCCTTGAAACACAGAAAATCAAGCGTCTACGTATCGATTTTGGTGCATTTTGAATGAATGCGCCGCGTAATCAAAATCTATAGTAGTTCCCGTAAACCTACAGTTAAGAAATTTGGCACGAAGTGAAAACTTACAATATAAATAAAGGGAAAAATAAAAAAAAACATTTATAGGTAAAATAACGCTACAAACTTATATTTGTAGTTGTCATTTCTATACTTAAGTTTATCATCCTTTATAAGTTCTACAGTGTACGTTCCGTTGATCCCTTTATCCTGAAATTGGTATCTACAGAAGCCTCGGTGGAAGATTTCAGCTCCCATTTAACCGATATTTTTATTATAAACAGAGAGAACATAGTAATACCTTTATTTCGTTTCACGCTGTATAAAAATAGCGGGTGATGCTTGAAGCTAAAAAGATGATGATGGAAGTTCGTATGTGATATATATATATATATA
>DWAE01000584.1:0-14784 GCA_018237945.1 Heliconius sapho
GCCGTGGGCGGCGGTAGTCACTTACCATCAGGTGACCCGGACGCTCGTTTGCCTTCTCTTTTCCATAAAAAAAAAAATACGGTTATTACAAAATAACAGTAGCATAAAGTCTATTTTATTTCCAAAAAACGTTTCCGCGTTTTTAGTGCGCGCGGTGGGTACGCGCCTCCATAGATATAAAATATATTTAAAAAAATATCGAATATTCACATCAAGTATCAGGCATATTAATATCAAATATTCAGATCTACAGTCCCAAATATCTAAGTCAACGCAATCAAAAATGTTTGATGCAAAACGAGCATTTATGCATCTTTTTTGCGGAATTTTGTATAAAATTCGTCGCATAAACAAAATCTCCACCCTCCTCCAACCTACCCTCTAGGATACTTCCCGTGGACGTTTAGTTATGTAACTTTGGAGGAAAAAAGAGCTTGTAAGCTCTTTTTATACCAATAAAGAAAAATATCGAAAAGTGAAAATTTGTACATACTTCATAGAACAAAAAACATTACAAACTTGTAAATGTAGCCCTATTTTATACAAAATGATTGCATATGTCCGCCAACTTAAGTTTGTTAATTTTTGTAAATAATAGTTCCCGTTGACTTACAATCTTGAAATTGGTCAGTTTGTTTGTCTGGAAGCCCTTGGTCTGTGAACCCAACTTGCACTTGACTAGTTTTTTTTTAGTATGTATAGAAAGAAAGGAAACATATTAATTGTTACACTTATCCCAACAAAGCGAATTGTCGCTTTTAATATTTAGCGTAAATTAAGTGAGTATATTTGGTTGCTGAAATAAAATTTAATTTCACTTCAATTATTTTCAAATGCATATATAAACATATTAGAAAAACCAATGTTAGTGCACTTTTTGCTAGTTAGGGGTCCGATCTTTAAAAGTTAAAGGTCAAATTCTTATAGGGTCCCTTTGTTGCCCGTCTGTTCATCTCTCAAGACCGTTTGTCTCTAAAGCGCTTGATATCAATGGAGCTTAAATTATACCAAATATTCAAGTCTCTCCCTTGTATGTCTATCCCTTGATTTAGATTTTTTTATGCAATCGATTTTGTTGCATTTTTTATGAAGTTCGCTGCGTAATCAAAACCCATAGAGTGCTTCCCGTGGACCTACAGTTATGAAATTTTAAAACAGAAATTGAAAATTTATAGGTATTTCATACAAAATAAACATTACAAGCTTATATTTGTATTACATACAAAAAGAGCGCAAACTTAAGTTTCTTCATTTTTATGAGTTGTACTTCCAGTTGACCTACAATCCTGAAATTGATATAGAAACCTCGGTGGGCGAGTTCGACTTGCACTGAACCAGTTTTTTTATTATAAAATAAATAGACAACACAGTATGATGTCTTCACAAACACTGAATTCACCTATTAAATATATAATTCTGAGATTCTAGAGAAAAAAACTTATAATTTTGTGCGACTGCAAACGCTCGATTCCCACTCGAGGAAATGAAATATTTAATATTTTCATTTCTTCGCTCTGGTAACGAGGCAAAGCGCGGCGTTGAGTTCCACTACTTATCACGCAATATCTTCAAATAACAACAAATGTGGCATTCAAAAATATTTATAATAAAATTATAACTTATATCAAAACGTGGTGTAATTTATTAACATAAATAAAATTCTAGAAGAACGATGGGACTCAACGGTGTGGAAGTCGACGGTTAGCAGGATAGTGGCTTGTTATTTTAGAGACGACTTCCGTCCGCTCGCTCTCGCCTATCAAATCACTCTGCTAATTTTAACACGAGCTTGAAACGACTATTTGCAGGTAATTTGCATCTTTGTTTATTAAGTTTTATCAATAGTTTATCGTAAACGGCTTAAATTATTTTATTACTTACATTTTTATTAATATATTTTTTTTATTACTACAAATATCGTTTTTTTCCTTTTTTTTTGCAGCTTCACGCTATATCTTGCATGTAGCAGAATTCTGGAGACATTGCGTGTTAATTGACGGAACTCAACGCCGCAAGTTTTACATGTTATTAGAAATAAGGTTCTATCGCTCT
The DNA here is from genome assembly GCA_018237945.1 of Heliconius sapho. Taxonomy (NCBI): domain Eukaryota; kingdom Metazoa; phylum Arthropoda; class Insecta; order Lepidoptera; family Nymphalidae; genus Heliconius; species Heliconius sapho. The sequence goes on from DWAE01000584.1 coordinate 2,053, forward strand.
AATGAAACGTTATGTTACATTGATCAATAAATGTATGAAACGATGCGTGTTCTCACTAAGCGAAGCAAATTAAAAACATGAATGAACCACGGCAAAATTATGAATAAGAACTGGATTCTTTTGTACTCCAAAAAAAGTGGAGGCAAATTGGCTATCGCAGAGATCAGAGATTAGTAGAGGAGTCAGTCGCTGCAGCTGGCGCCAGCTATATTTGTATCCCTTTGAAACACCGCCCTCGTGTTTTCACTCAGTTTACCTAATTCCAATAGCTGTCCGACGTAAATAATTTAAACTCAGCTTTACTGAACATGTCAAAGGCAACGTTTTACTAATTGTTTCAGCTTCAGAATAGTTGGTATTACGTTTTATTTAGGTTTAATGTACGAGCGACGTGTTTAGATATTGACACTTACTTGGTTTAAATTCTCTCTATATATAACTTAACTTAGCTTCACGCACGCACGCTTCATCGCTAGCAGGATAGTCAGAGATAACTTTTCTATATATCCGCAAGAAGAAATCGAAGTTAATTGTTCTATCTTGCTAACGGGCGCGTCAATTATTACCGTGTACTTAAACCAGTTCATGTTAATCATCACAATTGCGTCCCCCGTTAGGTCCATTCCGGAGCTTTTAGCTAAAAACATATAAGCATTACCTAATTTTATAAAATATAAGTGAATTTGAATTAAAACTAGCGCTTAGTTTTAATTCAAATTACTTAAAAAACGCAATAAATAAAATTTGAATTCGCATACCAAAAACAGCCTACCTATAAAGTAAAGCTAAATCTACTTCACAAATTTATTATACAAAGGTATTGAGTATATTAAAAGGTGGAATTGAGTATATTAAAACTTAATTAAAATTAGCTATCAAATGTTCTGAATTTCATAGTAATCGTTGATAGTTGTTAGATATAGTTGCGGCTCCGGCAGCGAGCACCGTGTGCTAGAAACCAGTTCGCTTTAATCATTGTAATTGCGTCCCCCGTTAAGCCTATCTGAGAATTTACTGCGAGATTACTAGTGATGTGGACTATCTAAACTAGCATATTGCACTTCAACCAGTTGAATAACCTATTATCTTAAGCTGGTACTGTAATACATTTTTTGTGAACTCCAAGGATTGGAAAAGATAGGGATAATTTTTACCAGCTTTTTAGGGTTCCGTACCTCAAAATATAACAACAGAACCCTTATAAAATCATTTTATTATCCGTCTGTCAAGACTATTTATCCCGGGATCGCGTGGAGTTATTAATTAGATCTATGCTCTTTTGAAGCACGCAAAATAAAACAAGCTTTTATGCCAACATAATCACAAGTTACGACCGTTTATGTATCGATTTAGCTGCATATTGTACGAAATTCACCAAAAATGAAATGAAATACTCTGAAAAGTGAAAATTTATAGGTATTTAATAGATTTTTTTTTTAATTCTATAAATGTAGTTCATCTACTACAAAATAGGTGCATACGTCCGCAAATATAAATTTGTTAACTTTTACAAGTACATCTCGTTAATCTACAATCCTGAAATTGTCACGCACTTGATCGGTTTTTTTAACTTTACGCCATCCCTCTGCAGGGAAGACAGAGGGACTCTAGTGTTAAAACACTCCGTTTCCCACTTTATAAAAAAGATAATATGTTTAGGATAAATATTTTACGAGTTTTTTTAGTATCTCGGTCACTAATAATTCCTGATATGATGGTCACTAAAAAATCCAAAAAAAGATATTATATTTAAGTCACAAATGTTGTAAAATTTCCTTTTACACGCCTTATAACAGCCATGTAAATCAATTCTATAGTTATGACCTGACGTGATGAATATTATGTAAACAATTCATTTATTTTATCGAAATGTTGAAAAGGCCAGTCGTGGCGCAGAGGCACAATGTATGATTGTAAAATCGACTGGTTGTGGGTTCGATCCACACTCGAGGAAGTGAAATATTTATTTACATTTATAGTTTCATATCTTCGCTCTGGTGTCGCACTCAACACGGATTGCCTCCAGGATTCGGCGGAAAGTGGTAAACGGAGTGTCTGAACACTAGGTTCGCTCTGCCTACCCTGCTGTGTGAAGTTGAAAAGAACCTATAATCATTTGATTTCCGTATTCCATCAACATATTAAGTGGCCCATCTCTATTATAATTTCATCTGTAACATCTTCACCTATTTAGAAAAAAGTAAAGTTTATTTATTTCAAATTCATTGTAAACTTATGATGCACTGTCTGTTGAACATTTGTTTGAGATTGATGTTTTATGTATTAAATATTTATATTTATTAGTTATTTGCCCTCGTTTAAATGTCTATACTTGAAATATTTTCATATATTTTCTTTTCTTGTAAAGATTTTTCTATTACTTTTTCTGTGCAGCTTCATCGTCGCTTCATGTATGAATTGTAGCCAACCGACTACAATACAGCAGATATTTACTAAATTTTATTAATTCTTAGCTTCACGCTGTACCCCCACATATTAGAGTAGGCAGAGGGAACATAGTACTAAGTCACTCCGTTATTGTTTTTCCGCCGAATTCTGGAGGCATTGATATTACAATACAGATAAATATTTTTAGTATGAAGCAATAACATTACAATAGAAATGCGCTTGAGTGACGGAACTCAACGCCGCGCTTTGCCTCAACACCAGAGTGAAGAAATAAAAATATTAATTATATTATTAAATAATTATATTTTTCAAAACTTACAATACACGTTTTATAAATAAAACGCTTAGTTATAAAGCTAACCAAAATGAGATATTAAAGTATAAAATAATACTAAAAATTAATTACATTCACAGCAAATTATTTCAGTTTAATATCAAAGGATTTTCAAGTCTGTACATAGTTAAGGTAACCATTGCCCGTTACTAAGATAAGGTGACACAACGTGTTGACTGTGTACAAACGACACGAGCAAAAAATATTTGGTCAGGCCTGATCCCACAGAAGCAACTACATTTATCTGTATTGTAGTATTATATGATATATGTAGAACAGTTTATCGAAAATAAGGTAAAGGTTTTAGTAAAATGAAGCAACTAAAAATTAAGTAAGTATCTAAATATTCATTAATGAATTTGATTTGCTTGAAAAAATCTCATAATCTATACTACATTGTTTGCATATTTTGATATTGTATCAATATCTTCGACAATCTTTTCATTTTATGGGAAACAAAATGGCACTAAAAATAATTTAATTATTTTGCAATGGTTCCTATTTATAGTGGTTGTATGTGATAGAACAAATAAGAACGTACCCACTCTCGGTCAACACTTCCCAAGGCCATGCCTTACGCGGAACTCTCGACTCGACAAACGGAAATTTGTAAGAAAAAATTGATTTTTTTAAGCGTCGATGTAATCCACGAGAGTTGGGCAAAGTCAAATAAGTTACTGGGGACGTTTTGAGGACGTACGCTACCTTGGATTTTTACGTTCTGATAACATACCTATGTACATATGTATTTGCCTACCTCATGTTGAAATAACTTTGATATTTTGAATGTGATAATATTTTATGTAATAAATTATTATCATAGCAACTACGGCTTTCGCTTTCGGATATTTTTAAGATTTTACTTTCAATAATTACCCATAATGTGACTTTATTTTTCGCTCAAAATGATTTAAGTAAAATTTGAGAAAAAAATAATTGAATTTAATCAAAATGCATGTAATGAGTAAGTAATAAGTAAATAGTATTTTAATAATATTGTAAGTCATAAACACAATATTAAGAAATATATTTTTTATCTACAAAAAAGGATAATCCACGAGGTAATAATGGTTACGATAATTTTTATCATATCGCATTTTTCAGTTACACTGTCTCATATGTGGCCTAGTACTGTGAGACAGCGCGGGCACAACTTGGTAAACAGGAAATGTCGTAGCGACTTGGCAGCTCTTCAGCGACACGTGCTTGACATCGCCGCCACTGCACTCTACGGTGCAGCGTCGCGTTCGCCAGAGTGCTAGCATATTATGTGGCATTCTTATACGCGGCCTTTGGAATTTGTTATTTGTACAATAAAAATATGGAAAATTAAAAAACATCTTGCTGAAATATTGTGCCTGAAATACTACAGTGACAACATTCTGATTCATATTTTTTATTAGAAAAATTAAATTCTTAAAAGTAAATTTAATGACCACAGAAGGCAATGTAATATAATGTATTAAAAATAGATTGGAATTAAATGTTATTTTTATTCATATAAAAATTCACAGATAAAAATAATCAAAATCAACAAACAATCATCGACTAACTCTATTACTGGTGTCATACAAAATTACAAAATTTTCATTTAGTGTAACTAACGACACAATATCCGCTTCGTACCATATAAAATACGCCTTTATTTTATTGACCGGATACTCGAATAGACACATGAATGGTTTTTAAATTTTGTCCAACGAAAAAAACTGTCAGAAAAAGCGACGACTAAACGCGCCGCGGGCCACATGGTCAGGGTAGGAACAAAAGGCACGCTTGAATATGTTCTACAGATGTGCTATATTATGCTACACAAGCAGGGGTGTCGTTGCATAGATAATTTTTATATATTTTTCCATTTTCATGTTTCAGGCAGAGTGAACTACTTCGTCTTAACAAAGCTAGGATATGAATATAATTCATTCCTCCGAGTGAAGTCAATCCCCACACTGTCCCATTGCGTCACGGTGGTTTCAACAACGTTGAAAAATAATTATTGTAACTATAAAAATATATACTAAGCTCATTATATTATAAGCAAAACGTAAGCAGCTCAAAGCATTATTTTCTATGGTTTGTTGCACAATAGATATGAGTGACCCGTTCTTGTCAATCAAAATTGTTACTTTACACCAACTAGCATTACCGCTATCCTATCAGCCGATTATTTGCAAACAGTCCACTGTACGGAATGGTTAACTCCTACAGTGATAACTTTAATTCCATTAATATTGCGGCAACGCGTCCTAGCACATTCAAGAAAGTAAAACATACACAGTTTAAAATAATATTCAAATTTCCGTACCTATGTATATATTATGTTAAATTTATAGCAATCTGTGGTCAACGGTTATTTATTATTATTTACACTGTTATTTTACCCCAATAATTTAAAAAAATCTGTAGTATTATTAACTCGGTTTGAACCTTTCCCTTCCGGTTATTGCAAGTAATTAATTTTATTAACTTAAAATTAACCATAATATACATATAAAACAATTGAATTAAAATGTTGTATAATTAAATTAAAATTATTTATTTTCAGTTATGGTTATAAGCCCTAAGCTTACAACACAATTCGCTGAGGCGAAACTCCTCTAACTAAACTGAATTTTGTACTTCAAGAAACATTGAATCCATGTTGTTTATTTTATATACATAAAATATTTACATTTATAAATGTTATAAATAAAATAAAATATAAATGTTACTAATAATAAAATACACATCACTAAGTTTTGTTACATTACAAAAGTAATGCTATAATTAAAAGTATAAATAGTGTGAATATAAAACTGTAGCTACAAAAAGATCGTATTAATTTCATCTTCATGTCGTAAAACTCGCAATTAAAATGTAGAGCAACCCTATTCACCACCGGAGAAGAAACAATGCGTACCTTTATAGCCAATATCAGTCGACTAGATTTGGCGCGAATGAAGAATCCATTTGTGTTACAATCAAAGCTTTTTATAATATATACTTAAATTCTTATCGCAGACGACAAAAAAATAAGTTTTCGATAAAATGGTATCAAAATAATGTTATCGCTTTTGTAACGTAAACTATAAGAACAGATTTACGGTAACTTAATAAAATTTAAATGAGACTTTGGTGTTTTAAACATTTTCTGTTTATAACTGATGTATTCAAGAAAATGTATATCACCTAAACAAATTAATTTGTAGCAATTTCTTATGTGATTGTGACATTGCTGTAATATAAACTAAGCATTATAAATTGTAATATGTGTAAGTATACTAGCTTTTACCTGCGGAGTCGCCCGCTTCTTTAAATGGAGATAACTAAGAGTTGTGTATGACACATATCACAAAATAGAAATGCCCGAGGTAACTCTGAACACAGGTACAAATTCCATACATAGAAACGATTAACAGGAGTTGTGAAGTATAGGTAGCCTCCCTCGATAAATCTGTTAGCCAACAGAAAAATAAGTCAGCAATTCGATCCATTTGTTGTTCCAACTAACTTATTCTTCAATATTATGGAATTAATATAGATAATATAGATTGATTCACTTATTTTTTAAATTTAATTATATTTTATGGTAATTATACTTGTTCATTTTTTTACAGTAACAATAATGTTTACGTATGTATTTGAACATTCATTTCCAGCATTGGCATGCCACTTTTTAGTCTTAATATAATTATTGGTACTCAGGATGCACATTTCAAAGTGTATACCAAGCTTTAGGAGAAAGGAAGTCATAATACATGATTTCTAAATATAGCCTTTGCCCGTGACTTTATTCTCAATGCAGTTACTTAATTTCTAATTTTAGATACTTAGCCAATGTTTAATATTTTAGCACACTTAATCTTTAACATCAATTTAAATTTTATTTTTTAAGCGTTAAGTGTCAACAATATCTTTTTTGTTAGTTGTCAAACAAAAAATACTCAAAGTCATCTAAAAATAATTACATTTTAATTTGTTTTTTGATAAAAACACAATTTTAACGTTTAACAGCTAGATAAGTAAGCACTTACTTAAATAATAATTACAAAAACCAAACCGAGGTAACATTGTATTCTTTACGAAAAAGTTATTGTCAATTTGTCAAACAATGATCGTAGATGAATGAATTAGTGAATGACAGATCCGCCATGTTTGTTTACAAGGTTCGTGCGAGCTCGGAAGCGGTCGGGTGCGCTCGCGCTGGAAATAGCACGCACTGCGAGTAAGCGGTCGACGACCCCGCGGCCTGACACACCGAAATATTGGTACAATCCTTTCGATTGCGATACGGGGGTGCCATTACGTTGGGTAAACTTGATTAATTTGATATCAGGGTGTTAATTATTTATTGTAATTGATTTTAGTGTTCATATAAAATAAATAAATAAATGTACAACATATTTCATTCACCTTTTCTTACGAATTTGCCAAATCGTAATGCTAGTGGATATTGAATAAGTAAAATATTTGTCGCATTTTTAAATTGATGCATTTCTATTATAATTTAAATTAATATATGTTTTAAAGTTTTAATCAAATTGAAAAATAAATTTTTATGCTGTTTTTTTATGTAAAAAGTCATTCACAACGGTCATTTAGTACCAACCATGAGAAAACAGAACCAGAATGATGTCATTCTATCATTATCAGGAAGGAAATCATTATCGCAAATCAAATTATAAGATGTAGTGTATCTTAATGGCTAATTCTTGTTATTCCGTTACACGTCTTTTAAAAATACATAACTTGTACCTATACTAGATAAAACTTTTATTCTTTTCTTTTCTATATGTTATTAATTGACTAACATTTTGTACCTATTATATTATAGTATATTCAAATTAAATAAAAATTAAGTAAATTAGCTTCACGTTTTATCCCGCCTACAGCATAGTAGGCAGAGGGAACACAGCGTTGAGACACTTCGCTTTCCGCCGAATATTTTAAGATTGAATTGGATGTTAAGTGACGGAACGCCAGCTTTTTTCGTTGGTTTCAAAACAAAGAAATGAAAATATTAAGAAATAATAATTCATTCCCTAGAGTGGGGATCGAACCCACAACGGTCGCATTACAGTCACACCATAGTGCCTCTGCGCTTTTTCATATTCAAATTATATTAATATTATATACTTTTATTTTGATGTCTGATGCAAAGATTATACAGGTGATTGGTAAGTAGATAGATAAACTGAGGTAGCTATTTTTAAAATAAATAATCGAAAAAAAATGTATCGAAATACCATATGTATTACTCACCATAAGTGGTGGCTGGGTGAATTATGAAATATCAAGATAAATAGACTTGACAAACGGACAGACGGACAACATAGTGATCCTATAGTAGTTCCGTTTTTTCTTTTAAGGTGCGGAACCTCTTAATTTATTTTTCACAGTATGAAGTTAATAAAGCAAAAAAACCACTATTATTTATTATTATTAAGATATTGATTAGGGAAGGGACACAAAGTGTGACTGTAAATGCGACTTGTTGCAGGTTCACTCAAATCAAATATTTATTTAAATTTATGTTTTCATTTCTTCGCTCTGTAAATAATAACTGAAAACTATATGTAATGTATGGAACTATATTATCATTAAAAAAATCAACAATGACGAACGTTAAAAACGCACATCCTCTAAATCTATATTTACTAATTAAAATGCTAAGAATCTAAATATAAAGATCTCATATTTGCAATTGACAAGCGATTCATAATATAAATAAAATATTAATCGAATATTGATTGCTTTAGAAAATTAAAATAAAAAGTTAATATTCCTTACATTAACATTTATGTAAGTATTCAAAATAAATATTCAGTAAGTGCGATAATTTGTAGGCAATACCAAAATAATAGGCGGTATAATTTAATATAGCGGGGGCGCTCCCACGGCGGGCTGTGCCGGTCCCACACTAGCACTAAATGGTTCCTATGCAGCTTTGCCACCCACCTGACAGCTTACACAAGACGACGATCGACGATCACTGATATTATATTCATATTCTTATCGTTAATGTTGTCTCCCTTTAGGTGCTACTTTACAAAACAAATACAGAAATTAATATGCAAATAACAATAATCAATTAAAAGAACTGTGAGGACAGTTCCACCGCTCAACAAGCAATTCCTCCAAAATTCGGTAGAAAGTCGGGAACGAAAGTATCGTAACACTAGATTCCCAGGTTCCAGGTGGGATACAGTGTAAAACGAAATATTAAAAGAACAAAATCGCTTTTTCTAATTCTCATAATGGTTTAGGCCAGTTCTATAATATAATTTTTCAATATCTGAGCTTTCGGTACAACAAATTTTCAGTTTTTTTTAAATTTTGACACTACAAAAACTAGTTGTTTCTTTAGAAATTCTAACAATTCAAGTAGAAATCATTTTGGGATATGCTAGTTATATGTTTTTCTTTAAATAATTACAAAACACCCATAGTTTCACCTAATTAACAACATATAATCTATATGAATTTAACCTTTTAACATATAACTACACGAACAAAAGTTTTGAATAATTAATAATTAGAAATACGTGTGATAGTAGTACAATAAAACCAAAGGCAATATCACCCACGCATCAGTTTCGCAAAGCTCAGACGCTGTACCAAATTCTTAGCCCACCACCACACGTGGGCAGGTGGAAAGCGGAACGTGTTATGCAACCGTTAGTTATGGTGTGCACCTTATTTGAGGTGAAACTAAACTACTAAAAGTTAAGAAGGAAATATTATAAAATAATGTTAAAATTATTATTTGATAAAAAAATAAGAATAATAAAAAGCCCATATAAATATTTAACAATATTAAAAAAAGCGACACATTATGGGCTCGATTCTCTCTCGAGAAATGAAACATTTAATATCTTCTTTTCTTCGTTATGGTATCGAGGCAAAGCGTGACGTTGAGTTCCACCACCCAACACGCAATACCTTTAGAATTCGGCGGAAAGTATTAAGCGGAGTGTCTTAACACTAAGCTCGATCTGACTACCATGCTGCTTGTGAGATATAGCGTGAAGCTGAGAGAGAATGAACCTTAATTATATAAAGTTCGTTCAATTAATATTTCCATTTCCAGAAATTGTAAAATCCATGAGAACGTTTGTTTATTTGGTTATTTCAATAACATCGAATTACGCTTCGACGAGTTATATTGCATAATTGGAACGTTTTCACAGAACTTTCAGAGGGCTTTGAATTCCTGGAATCAAAAACATACTATCATATTACCTACATTAATATCCATCCAGGTGTAATATAAAATTAATGAACTAAATAAAAGTTTCATTTTATTCTATATACTTGTTAGTAGTACTTATTCATTTGCGTTGTGTAAATGAGAACAAAATATATTATACATATAATGTTCATATGTACACCTAATTGAGAGAGAGAGAAGAAGAAGAGATTAAGAGATTATAATCTACTGTTTAGGTGAATTAAAGGTGTGTGTTTTTTATATTGATATTATTTTTTACAGATATATATTTTTAAACGATTGTGTATTTTCTGTGTGTTAAAAGTTATATCCATATTGTGTTAATTAATTAATTTATTTTTAGAAACTATTATCTTCAAGTTTAAGTTCTTTTCCTTTATATTGTGACAATATTACATTAAATATACAATAATAATATTTTAAAACGAATTATGTATGTGCATAGAGTCACTTTTAATGTTGTTATTAATTTAATATTTAATATCTTAAATATATGATACTCAATTTTTTTAGAATAATAATAAATTTGAATATTAGATTTGCTTCAAAATTTATGTCTTGCCTTAAATATTGGAAACTATTATATTTAGTTTTTTGAAATTAACATTATTAACACGATAAAATAATATACCACTACACTCAGTACTGAAAAGGCATATGTCAATAAATTATTGTTTATGCATAACTCCTTATTATGTTAATTGGTGTCAATTTCGATAAAAGGCAAAACGTCCTTCGGTTGTCCGCGTGCCGCCTACCGCTCATATAAAAGAGGATTTTTGAATTGAATATAACTATCTGTTTAGGTATCTCTGTCGCCTCGTCAGCCGCCATAAGTAGGTTATGCAACCTACGCTGCATTTTAATTTTGGTGTTAATATGAATGTCACGAAAAACACAATTTACCTGATACCAAACGTGTACATAATGGTCCGAACGAGGTTTAATGTAAATTGGCTACTGACAGATGGCTATTCTGTAATTAATAGTTTTAGGATGATATAGCATAATAAAAAATGTAAATATTAAAATAATTACATTTATATATAAACCATAAGCTCAATATTCTTTTATTTATTTATTAGTTCAATATTGTTTTTAATCAAAACCTATGCTGCAATATTTTATGGTATTTTCAAAGATATTTATGAAGGTAGATGACTGTACTTACAAATATTACGTTAGGTACTTCTTAAAATTACTCGAACTCGATGATGAGTGAAATCATCCGGGACATACTCATTACTATATTTTTTACCAGCTTCACGTTGTAAGTGTTAAGACATTGAGTTCCCCACTTTTCGCCGATTTTTCGAGGCATTGCGGGTTGAGTGGCGGAGCTTAACGCCGCGATTTACCGTAGTACCAGAGCTAAACAATAAAAATATTAATAAATAATAATTCATCCCCCAGGTGGAAATCTTGGGTTTGTCGTAGTTGATGTAGAACCCTACAATTCCTTTCGGCAAAAACACTTAAACACGGTAAGAATTATCAATTTATACAAATTTAATACCAGCATTTTTTAATAAAAATAAAATATGAACAAAGTTTATGTTGAACTTTAAAAGATTATATTTCTTCCCAGTATTTTATTATAATTATGATATGTTAATGTCTTTATTGGCTGGTGAAATAACACAAAATTTATTTAATTCTTTGATATGGGCAAATACGCCCTTAAATAAATAGAGTGGCGGTAAGTCATTCGATTCTCTGTCAGGTTGTTTATGTGCAATGTGCTTAGGATTAGAAAAAAATATAAAAATTTTGGATCAATAAAGAACTACAATAATTAAAAAAAAATGTATAAGATATCATAGTTCTAACGTCCAAACCCAACGCAGTACATGATACATCCTTATTTGCAAATAATAACATAAACATTTATGCGCTTCGCAAACACATTGGTCTGATGCCAAACTAGGGTTTCCGGCTCTGATAACTAGAAATAACGAGAACAAATGAATAATTAGCTGGGTAGGTATAGAGACAACGCTGTGTGAATCCCTTATTAAGAGAGAGATTATACCTGTAGGTACGGTACGGTGTTGCTATATTATATGATTATTTTCTGTTCGAATACTTAATAAATTTATTTTTATATTATCGAGTCAACTATATACTATCACTTGAGGAAATGAAATGTTTAATATTTTCATTTTCTTCGCACTGGTGCCGGGGCGAAACGCGGCGTTGAGTTCCGCCACTCAGCACGCAATGCCTCCAGAATTCGGTGGAAAATGGGGCACCAAGTGTTTGGACACTAGGTTCCCTCTGCCTATCCTGCCATGTGCGGGATACAGCGTAAAGCTTACTTATATTAAATCGAAATCATATCGAATCGAAAAATCGAAATCACACACCAGCAACTTAGCAATTAGATATTCATTTATTTTAAATTTTCTAAATACTATTATTGATTTTTAAACATACCGTTCCTAAACGGATAAATCGTTTTGAGTGCGGTTTTTAATCAGAAATTTAAACCTATAATTGGTGGGATTAAGTGATGTTACTTCTATAATCTTACAAATTCTAATTAGTGGTATAGATACCTACTCATACCTACAATATTTATGGTAAATTTAAATTTAAAAATATAGTTTTAGTTAATTAATAACATTATAGCAGTGAGTAAACGTAAACTTGGAAAAAAATATGTTTTCCATCTTTACCTCTGTTCATTTCAAAAAAAACTACCAGAGTAAATATTTTGAAATTAAAAATTAAATCAGCTTCACGCTGTATCCCGCACACAGCAGGGTAGACAGAGGGA